>JAMFLM010000086.1:0-15154 GCA_027475705.1 Pythium catenulatum
TAACCTCGCCACGCCGAAGACGGAATCTTGAGCTTCCTCGCCGCGCCGTCAACGACCCTGACGACAGCGCGAACGGCTCTACTGACGCCGCAACGCAAGGTAGGTGCACGTCGACGACGAAGTGGCATTGCGGCTATAGGGTGGGTCGTGCATTCACGTTGGTCTCACTTTGCATGTGGGTTTGCTCGCTGCAGCAACCCGTGGCACCTGGCCGCGGCGGCGCAAACAGAGGCCAGCGGCAAGTGTTCTTGCTGCAGCTCAACCACGACGCATCGTTCGACTTTGATGTGGCGCTTGCTGACGGGCGCTACGTCGTCACGAGCGTCGACGGCGCCGGCCCGGCCACGCGCGCGGGGTTCCGCACGGGTGCGTCGAACCGCGCCCTCCGACTCGGCGTCGAGCGCCGCGCTGACGAGCCGCGGGCGTGACTTTGTTGGCTTTGTGGGATTTTGTGGGCTTTGTGGTTTTGTGGTGGTTGCCGCAGGCATGACCGTGTCTGCCTACACGCTGCTGGACAGGGGCCCCGACGGCAAGTGGGCGACGCATTCGCGGCTGCTCGACACCCTGGAAGAGCTCCGCGAGTTGGCGCCGCTATCGCTAGTGCGCTTACGCATACGCGCGCAACACGAGGAGGACGCGGCGCACCTGCGCAAAGCGACAGTCATGCAAGCGAAGATCGCCAAGAAGGTGCGTTCAAGGCGCGGCGCGGCCGCGTGATTGTCAGGCTGATGCCCGTGGGCGTGCTCTGTGTATTCTCTCTCTCTCTCTCTCTGTATGTGTTTTATTACTTTGGTGGCGTCGTCCACATCAGTTCAAGGAGCTCGAACCCGACGACACGCGCGAGGTCGCGGCGAACCTCGTGCGGCTCGTCGAGCACGCGTACAGGTACTTCAAGAGCATCGCCGGGCGCGCCGCGTGCGAGACGTTTGCGTCGTTTGAAAGGAGACTGCAGCTTCGGCTTGTCGAACGCATTGAGGCCCAGCTTGCTGCTGTGCAGCCCTCCACGGCGCCGCCGTCGTCCGCGGGTCAGCTATCCCCGCCACCGCCTGTGCGAGAGCCAGTGCGTGTGCGTGATGGCTTGCAGGCCATGCCGCCGCAGGCACCGGGCGCACCGCGCACGCTGCTGCATGTGGCGTTGATGTCGTGGCAGTGGTGGACGGCCGAGCTGCGTGCCCACGCGCGAGGCACGGCTCGTGAACGCCCGATCCATAAGCTGGAGAAGGCGTGTCGGACCGCCCAGTCTCTCGCCGTCGGTGACGCAGGTGCGAGCACGACCCACCGGCTGCGCGTGTGTATGCATGAGTGGAGGAGAGGAGACGGACGACCACGCCAACATGCATTGCTCGTAGCGCCTTCGGACGACACCACGCGCGACAAGTACGCCAAACGCGCGGCGCGGGCGACGCGCGCGTTGGATCGGATCGCCGCGAAAGACGTTGACGGATCGTTTCGTATCGGCGTGGCGGTGCTTCGATGCCTCGTGCAAAGCGTGGACGAAGAACTGCGGCGTATGCTTGCATCGTCACAAGATCCTCGGCGTTCACACTGAAGCCAAACATCTTTTCAATCAATCTTCGCTTTTGTCGCTTGATTAAGCTTAGTCGCTTCGTCGTCACTCTCGCGCTGTGATTGGCGGAATCGGATCTCCGATCGTCGTAGCCGCACTGGGGATCACGGCCAGCCTCCTTCAGTACCCAGACGTCGGGCTCGTCTGTGACGGGGCATCCGTTCGCGACCGAACGAGCCCGTCGCCGATCCTGTCACACTTGGCCCAACAACAAAAAAAGCAAGTGCCACCCATATCCACCGAGACGAGGCACGAGACGCAAACGCCCGGCTTTGTGACGCGGACCTGCCCGCGAACGTGCCGCTTGTGCGCGACGACGCGGCGTGAGTCTCAAAGACGAGGCCGTCGGAGACCGCGCTGCAACTTCGCTGCCGCCATCACCGGTACTCGGTGAACGCTGTGCTGTCCATCCAGCACGGCAAGCTACTCGTCGACCCAGCGAACGCGCCTGTGCCTGAACGGAGTGGGACCCTCGAAGGCGCTCGCGTGCAGCGAGCACGTGGAGGCTCTCTGGCGACTCGCTTCGCCAGTGTATTGCCACTGGCCGTACGATCACACTTCTGTGGAGCCGCGAGAGATCGCACCCCGCATCGTCACCGTGGACCGCATGGTCAAGCTCTTCAAGAGCGCTCGTCTCAAAGCGAGCTCGGTCTTTCTGGGCATTGGCTCTGGCGCTGGCGAGCCGCTGATTGTCGCGAAGGAGGCCTTCGACGTCCTCCTCGCTCTAGGCATCGAGCACAGCCGCAAGCGCACACGCGTGAGTCTGCGCGGTATCCTGGACAGGCCATGCGTCGCGTACCCGCAGCACGCGGGTGCGCAGTGGCTTCACCACGTGGCACCGGCCACCCATCTGTACATTATCATGCGCGGCATGCCGGCCCCCGTCACCAACTCCATCATGGAGGCCATCCGCCAGGGCTCGACAGTCGAGAACGTAGTCACGGACCGCGCTGGTTACCTGCCCGCGGCGTCTTTCTCGGCTACGAGCGTGAGCAAGCTGCCAATGGCCGGCAACACGAACGCTTCCTTCCGCATGTTCGTCTACCGGCGCGTGCGCGACATTGGCGAGCCATCACAGCCGGTCAAGCCGCTGCACCCCATCCGACGGAAAAATTTGCCAACAAACGGTAATACCCGCAATCACTAATCTATCTGTCCAAACCAAGTGCTCGCCCCCGCACCGTCGCTGATTGGCCACGTGCGCGTGTCTAGGTTCTGTTTGGCTGGCGGGGAGGCTGGCGGGCTTCCCAGGCTTCCCAGCCGGCCGCTATCACAGACCCACAGGCGCGGTGCATCCCCCTCCGGCAGCAGCGGGATGCTCCGGCACGGACCAGCCCGTCCTGACCGGTCACTGTCTGTATGCGTGCGTGCGTGGGTGGGTGGGTGGGGGGGGGGGGGGGGTACGAGTTTTGTTTGTCCAGTCAGCGCCTGTCATGGACTGTATTGGCCGGCCGCCGACTGTCTGCGTGAGTGCGTGCATGCGGGGGGGGGAGTCTGTTTGTTCAGGTATGCGCCTGTCGCGGACTGTGTTTGTTGGTGTCGTTTGTTGCGATTGTTGTGCCATTGGGGATTTCGTGGCGTCGGCACCATGGGAAAGCGCCAGACTGAGCCTAACGGTTCGCCGGCCAAGAAGGGGAGGCTCACCGAGTCCCAGCAGTGTTACCCCGCGCCGACGCTCAACAAGATTTGGCACGAGTCGTGGGAGTCGTTCGAGGAATGCCTCGCGACGTACGGTGCAGACACCTCACAAAAGTTCCGCATCCGTACGTCGACCTCGATTCAAGATTGGAACAAGAAGCGGTCGACGAACGTCGAGCCGTATCCCGAACAGTGGAGGCAATACTGTCGGACGATTGTTTGCTTTGCCGATCCAAAATGCCCGTTTTCGGTGAGTTTATTCGCCGTTTATCCTTCGTGTCCACTATTTCCTAGTGTCCTCACGCGATTATGTGGCGAGTGTAGATCAACGTCTGCCTCAAGAGGCTAGGTGACAGCTTCAAGCTGAAGGTCACCGACCAGAATCCAGTGCACAGCCACCCCCTCACCCCAGCACTCACCGGCCCTGACATCGCGACCGTTGTGGACGAGGTGAGACGCGCCCTGACGAAGCTTCCAGCGGCTCGACTCAGAGGTGTCATTGGCGCGATTCAAGCGGCTCTCGCCCCGCCGCCCGCTCCACCCACCGGCGTAGAGTCCGTCAACGCGCCGCCCGCTCCGCCCTCCTGCGTAGAGCCCGTCAACGCGCCGCCCCCTGCACCAGAAGCGCCGTTCCCCAGTCCCACATCCCCCATTGCAGTCTCCCCGCGCGGGGAGGCTATGAGCGAGGCGTCCCCCGGCCAAGCCTCCCTCACCGCAGTGTCCCCGAGTGGGGTGTCTCCGTCCGCTCGCCGAGTGTCTCCCCCAGCGGTCGAGATCACAGAGCCCCCCAACGCGCCGACATCCACTCAAGCATCCCCTGCCGTGGCGACCTCTAGTGCAGAGTCTGCTGCGCCCAACCTTCTCCAGGCAGCCATCGGGGTACCGATGACCGCTAGTGGGAATGTTTCCCTTGAGACAGTCGGACTTGCGCTGAACGGGCTAACGTCGGTTCGCGCCGCGGCGGCGGTTCTCAACAAGTTGGTCTTCGTCGATTTCGAGCAACCGTACGACTTCGTCGTGTGGACATCAGGGCAGTGCAAACTGCTGATGAAGAGGAAGGCAAGCGAAATCCGGCACGTATTCTCTTCCGAGTTTATGTCGGAATGCCTCTCAAGGATGCGCGCGGTAGCGGCGGAAAAACAAGTCAGTGTGGATACATTGACCGTGCGTCTGCCCGAGGTTTGCCTCGTCCGGGCGCGGGAGATCTATCTCATGAAGAAGTGTGCCGACGCGCGAGAATTCGTGCTGGCGGTGCGCCGGGCCGCCAAATGGCTGACCACGCCGTTCACAAAGCGGGGACCAAGCTTCATGGTGAACTCCGTCAGCACGCTCGATCTCGTCAAGATTCGGAAGCAGCTTCAAGACCTCCACGTGTGCTCTCTCCACGATTACCTGGTGTTTTCACGGCACAGGAGCAGCTCACGAGCGCCGCCATCTTCTCTGCACTCTCGGTGCTTCTGAGGCCTGTATCGGCCTTCTTCGACGAGTGCTGTGTGGCAATCGATGAGGGTGACGCAATGCGGAACCCCGATGCGATCGCAGAGGCCGCCTCCAAGGCAGCGACCCCATGACTACGTCGTCGTCCCGATCAACTTCGTGTCAATCGACCACTGGGGCGTGATCGTTGTGGACAGCAAGTCCAAGACGATTCACGCTCTCGATTCGAATGGATCTGCGCGTAGTGCTCTAGCAAAGGTTTTGAAGCATAAAATAGCCAGTCGCCGCGAACACCTTGGCTACAAGGCCGAGGCTGCGCCTGCGATCCAGAGGGATCGCCACAGTTGCGGCGTGCACGTGCTACTCTTTGTTGAGCAAGTCGTGCTTGGCCATCAGTGCGGCCGGCACACGCCGCCTGTGCTCGCCCTTGCGCGGCTGCGCTACCTTGGAATCTGCATTCATGCAATCAACTCGTAGTTCAACACTTCTTCGTTGGCATCCATTATGAATACAGTCATGAGTCCTCGCAGCACTTAGATCTACGTCGGCCTATGTGGCGCGCGACGGTGGAGCTCCCCACCCGCAACAAAACAAACGCGACTGCCGGGGGACTCGAACCTGCGGTGAGAGCAAGCTGATTCGGACTGGTGGGTTTCTACCATAGTTGGTAAATGCTATGTTTCCGGATTTACGGATTTGATCCTTAAGTTCTCGTGCACAATGAGAACCTAGAGGTTGTGTGCAGGATCGACACAGACCGCACGGCAGCCTAGACCATTGGTTATTAAACTAAATTCTTCCTACACTCCTGGATGTTTCGATCAAGTGTTGGGTGTTTTGGGTCGTGTATAACGCCTGACTGGAAATGTCCTACTATGACCGGTGACATACTAAATGCTCATGGTCACAAAGCCTATAATGCATATTGTTCTACGTACGACAATCTTAGCTAAATCAAGAACCAGGACAGATGACCCGAGATGTATTCTGCTCAAAGGCCGTAATCACGGCTGAGGATTCATAGCCTCTCCGTTATTCATCGACCCGAAACCTGTTTTGCCAGCGTATAACCAGACGCACGACTGTCCACGACTGTCGGCGCCGGTCAGCCACTGTCGGCGCTCGAGAGAGATCCGCGCGCTCGGGTGTGTGTTCCGCCATTGCACGCTCTACACGCATGTGTGTGAGGTCGCCATAGTGAACATCAGTCGTTTGCGAGCGACGCGAGCGGCGTTGCCGACGATGGCTTGGGGTTTGCGCAGAACCCGACGCACGACTGTCCACTTCTCGAGAATGACGAGATATCTCGAGTAAACCCTGGTCTTAATCACCTGGATAAACTATGGTGCATAGTTCCAGTTGAACCTGACCAGAATTCGAGGAAACCCTGTCGAATGTGACGAACAGCGAAATACCCTAGCATCTTGCAGCCCACAGCTGGTAGATTTGCCGGCAAATATTTGCTGAAGTCCTCAGGATTTGACTTGACCTCAGTATTCGAAAATGGCTCATTTGCCAGCCAACTTTCGTCGCCAAGTCCACAAAATTGGGACAATGATCACGCCTGATTGTACGATTCCCCGTTCTGTCTCAAGACATCGCTGAGGACCACTACAAGCCTGGTAGCCATGTTCCATGTAGCAGGCATTAGCGTCCTTGCTCCGAGAGTTACCTGCCAAGTGGGCCGAGCGCCGAGTGTTGAGAGAGGTTGCGACGCACGCTCCTGTTGTTGGGGCGAGGCAGAGCGACCGAGCGTTAAAGGCACTAGTCATTTATTCAGGTGGATTTTTGTCCAGGTTGCACAATATGCAACTATGATAATAGTTTTCCGAGATAGATGGAAATATAAGATGTCGGGGTTCATAGGTACCAAATCAAGCTTACAAATACGGTCTTGCGCCTGCTAGGGTTAAGCTGCTTACTCTGGCATGGCTTGCGAGTGGGCATTGGCTGGCGGCGCTGGGTACAGCTGAACGCGTCTTTGGACAATGTTCGGTGGCAGAGACAGCAACGCGGAGCCACCTAGCGACCGAAGCCGATGCCCTTGCGCCGACCTCGCTGCCGCCTCCGCGTCAGACGGAAGGTGGGCGTGGTCCCAGACGTCGCTGTCGACCGTAACGATGCCGAGCGCAGTATCATCGCTGAGCTCACCATCTTCGCGGTCCTCAACGTTGTCGCGCGGGACGAACGATGGGATTGGAATGGATCTGGGATGGAGAGCGAAGGAGAAGTGCCAATGGGACCGCCTCAAAGTGCTCTCGAGGCGCTGGGGGGGGGGGGGGGGGGGGCTCTCCAGAGTTGAGTGATAGGCCCGGAGGGACCTCATCACCTTTAGCGATTCATTTTCTCTAGTTCATGTTTTCTACCAGTAATTTATTTAGTTTTGATTTTCCACAATCGTTGTCCTTTTCCTAATGGACGATTGGCTGTATTGAACACGAGCTCGTGTTCGAGCATCCAGTCTCGCTGATTGCCTGTCGGTGCGATGTGCACGGACCCATTTCTTTATTGACGGTGGGCGGTGCGGCGGGAGACATTTCCGCAACCATCGGCCACGCAATGCGCATGCACTTGTCTGTATGCGGAATTTTACACCTTGAGCAGATCCTAACAGATGGAAACGAACGTTTTTTGTATTGTAACGAAGTGGGTCATGCTGTCTTCACGCTTCTCCACTCTCCCTACGTGAGCGCAAGACCCCTCCCGGGCGTCCAGGACCACGTCCAGCACGGCTAAGCGACCATCGTGCGGAACTGCACGCGGCACATGGCTGGGCAAAGTGGAGTGTCGATACAAAACGACCATCACTAACAACGTCGCTACAACAGAAGGACCTTTCATTTTTCAACACGTTGGAGCCAGCGGGAACAGCCGCGCTGGCTCCACAATATTGGTGACACACCATGGTGACGCTTGGAGCGATCACCCAGGAATTAATTTTTGTAAGTGGATTGAGGTCAGTTTGCCCACTTGCAAGTGGATTGGCTGAATCCTCAGAAACCACATTCAAGTGGATGAGGAAACTAGGGTTAGGGAAAGAAGTTCGCGCAGGTGGGCAAGTGGATGGACAGCACGACTGCGCTACTACAGACACAGGCACAAACACGCAAATGAAGAGGATGTGCATCGCGAAACTAGTGGAACAACCTCTCACTTGTAATCTGTCCCATGAGTTTCGCCGATTTTTGGCGACGAACGCTCGTCGCCATGTCGGCAGCCACCGATGCCTACCCTGAGTTGAGGGCGCGCCGCGAGGAAGAGGCGCTGCACACCAAGCGTGAGAGCGACCGCGCCTACCACGGCGTGCGGCAATTCGCGACATCGCCCAGTGCGTGATGACGATCGTGATCGTCGGCCAGGCGATCGCAGCCGGACGCCAATCCCCTCGTCGTGGGGTTGTGGCCAGTTACGAACCACTTCCTGCGATCGACGCCCCCAATGACGGCGAGGAGGGTGCGACGGAGCCACAGGAAGAGCCAGCCGTGTGCCCGTTCTACCTCGAAGAGTCGACCCGCCCCATGGCCCATGGGCCGTGAGAAGTTCATGTGGTCCGAGTGCGTATCGCTCCATGTCGCTCACTCCATCAAGGACGACATCGTGCCGATTTGCCCGTTGTGCCGCCTCCCGCTCGACATGTAGGCTACAGCCGAGTCCTGAAGAGCTCACGTAACGCAGATAACACAGATGTCACACGAGTTGATCACCGCTGTTGCTTGTTTAGTGGGCAGTAGAATGTTTGTGACACGTCACTACTAGTGAGCACTAAACTTTTTGTGACACGCTACTTAATTTGCGATGCTCAAAAATTTCTATCGTCGCCAGTCGCAAGTTTGTGCAAGTCCCAAATCTCAGTCTTCGCATCTTCTGTGACTCGTAAGTCTCATCTCATGAGTTGCTATTACTAGCTTGTCGCTTGTCACAGATAGGACAGCATTAAAATGAAAGCATCTATTAGAAATTAATGGTTGCTCTACACTGCCTGTAGCTCCCTGCGTCATCGCAACGTGAGGTGAGGCGGCAGATGCAACGCGAACAACTTTGCGCCTGTGTTTTGGCTTCGGGCCTGGCTTCTTGTCACTTGAGCCTTTTTCCTCGGGTCGGACTTGACTGCTTGGCACCACCAGAGACCTGTCGCGGGCCAGCGTCGCGATCATCGACAAGCGGACGAAATGATTGCTGCAGGTCTGCTTGAACGCTTCGACGCTGAGTCACTGCCAGAAAAAGAGACTTGAGATGTGGCTTCCGTTGCGGTTAGCTGCTTGTATCGCGTGTGCAGACAGATATATGCTGACTTGCGCTTGCGGCACGTGCACTCGCGGTCTTGGAGATTCATAGCACGCCAGAGCTGTTTTTCGCGCCCGCCCGCTTTGGTCTTAGAGAGACAAACCATGACGACGTAAACAAAGCATGTCAGGGTTTCCGACGTATTGGCGAGCCGAAGGAGGTATATAATATGTTTGTTATTTACTGTCCTTCAGTTTGCGCTGGTACACTGGAACGAGAGGTGCAAAACCACTCGCAAAGCGGTGCAAAACCACCTGCAAAGCGAATCGGTACACCGTCTTTGCTTGGCTGGCTGCGTTCAACGTTGGATCCAGCTGATCTTCTTCAGCGTCGGCCTGGTCGTGCGCATCAGCATGCCACGCTGTGCTTCACGTCGGCGAGGTGCAAACTGTCTCATCATGTAGTCCTGAAACGCGTATAGCGGATTAGAGCTGCGGCATTCGTCACCAATCCAATTGTTTGCAGTCTCCGACCGGTTCAAGGTCACCTCGTCAAAAGCCGCTAAGTTGAGCCTCGGGGCATGTGGATTATCTTGCTGCGCCTTCTCTCGTCGTTTCTTGATCGCGTACGTCACCCCGTGCCCCTTGTCGAGACTGCTCAGGTAGTCCGCTGTCCTGGAGTGAGTCGCATGGAGATTGGCTAGGTCAGCATCAAAGTCCTGCTCGCTCTCCGCTCGCGCCATCTTCAATACGAAAGCCTGCTCTTGAGGAGACAGAGAATGGACGAGTTTTGCAATGTTGCCGATGATGTGCCGCAAGCAGATGCGATGCACGAAATCTGGAGACTGTTCGGACACAGCTGTTCTGATCCGCCTCTAGCTGACAGAGTAGAACCCCAGCGCGGTCGACGCCACGCCGACGCGCTGGCGTCACAACCACCGGTTGAAGGTCAACAAGGTCCCGCCGACAAGGTCCCCCATGTCCCGGTCGCCGTCGCAGAGCTATACAGAATGGACGGTTTTCGTTCCTCTTTATTGAGCCCAGGTCTTGTTTGATGAAGCGGCCACAGCGCGGTGCCGCGGCCGGTGGAATTGGATCAAAGTTAACTTTTCAGCGAAGCAATGAATCAAGAACTCGACATGTCAAGCCTCCCCGGCGAACAGCCATGTTCAGAAACGCCTCCAGATTGTGATAGCTCTTTTCCATGTCACCTTGTAGGCGGTCGTTGATCGCGAATTTGATTCTTGAAGCCATCTGGCGGTTGATCTCGTGACCTTTGGTCTGTAGCCACAGCGTGAGAGGAATTCCGGTGACGCTACTCCAGTTGTCTTCATATGAGAGAAGCATCTCATGCTCGACCAATCCCACCAGGACCGAAAATGGGACGTCATGCTGGTGTATGAGCGCCCAGCCCGCCGTCTACGAACGTCTCAGCCTGGAAGCCAGCGTATCGATGGTGATCGTGTAGAAAGCTGAACTACATGATTTTCTACGAGCCACCTTTTCCCGTACACGTTGATGTAGAACAGACAAGCTGGTCATATGTATGTCCATCGCGAGCTGTTGCTGCTCCTATACGTCATTGCACACGTACTTGGCGCTGCCCTCATCCTTCCCCGCCGAGTAGCTGGTACAGGCGGCACGTATCGAAAAGCCGCTTCAAGCCGGTGTCGTCGAAGACCCTTCTCCTCTACCGTCGCCACGTCACCGCGAAGGTCGGCGAGAAGCACCTACAGCAGTCGCTCTTGCCGACGGAGCACGGCCAAACGGCGGATGCTCACGTCGACATGATCACGAACGTTCATCAAGCCTACAAGAAGACCGTGGACCAGCTGCTCTTCCGCGTTGGCGACAACTGTGCGATGAACCAAGCTGTCGCGACGCGCCTTGGTGTTCCCCTCGTCGGCTGTGCGAGCCGGTTCAATCTCGCTGTCGGTCGCTTTCTCGATGCGAACTCGCAATACCGAGCTTGGAGGGGCAAATCTTGTTTCAAGAGTAGTCGCGCCCAGGTTGTTCGCCAGGTTGTACGCGCAACCGAAGTTATGTCTTTCTCGTCTGCACAGACTCGTATTTCGTCGCGAAGAAGACCGAGTTCATGTGCGATGTGAATGTGACGTGTATCGAGCTGAACAACGCCGCTAGGTGACGATTGTGGGTTCGGGGAGTGGATGGAGGCAGGCTTGAGTGCCTTTGGCATGGAGCTTCGCGCCACCGACATCATCTGTGCCCGAACGCGATCGGCGCGTTTAGCTTGATTTGGGTCGCGGCTGGTGTCTCATGGCTATCTGGTTGTGGGAGCCCGAAGCGTGCGACTCCATTCGGAATGTAGCAGTTCACAGCATCGTGGCTGCCGCAGGCATAGCGCAAGTGGCCTTAGAATATGCCTGTTTTGACTCGGACAGAACTTTTTTGGCGAACAACTCTGCCCCAAGCTGCCCGGCCTTACCTCAGACAGTGTTCGGCTCGGATATCCGGCCCATAAAATTCTTCTTGGTAGTGATTCTTTACTATTCATTAAGATCAGAGTTTGTGTGAAGATCATTGTCACTGATGTAGAGCTGAAAAGTCTCTAGCGGACACGTGGACATATTCGCAACCTGAACCCCACTTAGGTTCAGCGTTATTTAGGCCATAATGTTTACTATCCCTCCTCGAGTGCTCGTTTCAGACAACTCTATTGCAAGTATCACAGACTCGGAACCCACCCTCCCTTTCTGGTTCTCGGCTCGTGACAAGGTGCTCCTCTTCCAACGATGGTGACGTCGTTGCCTCGCGCACTGGATGTGCCCAATGGAGCGACCCTCGACACGCTGCTTTGTTAGGTAGAAACAACCGCGGTAATTCGGTAAATAGTCACTGAACGGCGCGCACCGCTCTGCCTCGTACACAAACTACCACATGTTGTTCAGAGCGAGGTCGCGGAGGCCGACGGCCGACTCGAACTTATCAGTAGTTCCTGGTGGTACCTATCTTGTGCTAGCGTTGGATGTGACGCTCAAAAGTTGATACTGCAAAACATTACTTGAAAGCGGCGAAATTTATGGGCGACACCAAAAAACCTGGACTTAGACGAAAGACTTGAGAACATCATTTGTAAGCGACTCTGAGTAAATGTACAAACGAATTGGTTATGTTCTGTATGCAAACAAAAACATGAGGTTTTTGACTAGACTCATTTGGTGCGAGGTTTTTTCGTCAAATAAAAACACAGGCACCGCTTGTAAGTAATGTTTTGCAGTAAATATCTTGTGCAGGTGTTGACAGTGCCGCTTCCAGGAGGGGGTGTATTAGCCGTGGTCGGGCACGCTCGTACGCTTACGTTAACGACCAGAGAGGTCGTGGATTAGGCCACCGCAGGAAATGAGAGCGTCTCGGTGATCAAGCGCAACGATCTGCTGGTTGTTCCCATCCGCCATATGGCAGTTCCATCCATAGACGTAGAATGTCTTGTCGGACTCGACGGCAACAAGCAGTTGCAACTGCTGGGACGTTGGGGAAGTCTAGCTGGTCGTCACCGGGTTGGAAAGTGCTAAAATGGGTATGGGGAGTCTGGAGCCTACCACCCCATTGGGGCAAATAAAAAGCTAGTTGAAATATACATGCTGCGGGTAGAGACTGTGTAAGTAATGGGGAAGCACCTTGGGGAGTCACGATGTGCGATGACAACATCGAGAGCATTGTCCCGTCGAGGATTTGTGGTGCCGAAAATAGAGAGATATGGATGCACTAGTTGAGTAAACAGCAAAGACAGGGATGATCACTACCCCAAAACACCTCACCAGCTCCTAACGCAATTTTAGATTTCGTCGGCTATACCCTTCAGCTCATTCACATGTTGGACGACATCAAATGTAATTCTTGATTCGAACCGAATGTTTCGGCCGAACCCGGTCTTCACTTCTCGACGGTTCATGGACCCGCTGCCTCCTGGCCGTTTGTTTGACAAGAGCTGGGTAACGAGATCACTCTTTTGCATCATTCGCGAGTAGACAACATTTGAGTATTTGTCCAGCAGCCCTCGTCTCGGCGAAGTCTTCCGGCATCGTGCCTTTGGAGGCGCAGAGGCCGCGCGATACCGATGCTAGTGTCTGGCCGACTAGTGTGCACACTGACTGGGCATTACTTCAAAGGATGCAAACCCAATGGTTCCGTACCGTGGAATCGGAGTACGACTTCACTCGTCGGGATGCCGAGGTCCCGCACTTTCCCTTCCACGTTCGCCGTTCGCGATAAGGGAATCGTTTAGCTTGGGTGGGAAGGTTAGGGTTTAGAGTTTGTTCTTGTAGTTTGCGTGTCAACATAACTTGACATTCTTGAGCCCGCGACCATTTTATTGTGAGAACAACAACTTTGTTTGCAGTCTATGTCGCCGCTTCTGCAGGTCCTCTTGTTACTTGTCTAAACCCATGGGTTCAGATAAGAACCAGCCGTGACCACGAGGCGGCGACCGTACTTCAATTGGATTGTATCTACAATATTTTCGACCAACCACAGTTGGACGTAAGTTGTCGTAGTCGCCGATTGATTATATAGGAACTCTTGACACGTTCCGTTGATGTGCATGGGCTCGGGCAACGTAGGTAGGCATTTGCGGTGCACTTAGTCGACGTATCTCTGAATCTGCATCGTGCTCACAAACCTTCCCACAACCTTCCCACGATGCTGAGGAGTTTTTCACACGATTTATTTTGTTTGGTACTCACTCAGAATAAACACTTGACACGGTGACCGCGATGTTTCAGGGATACCAAGAAAACTCCTAGCAAGGGTTGCCCCTGGTGTTCCATGATCCATTTCTCCGACGTGAGCACCTCTCGCGCCACTTGCTTTTCTTAACGCCACTGTTCCGCCCAGAGGCAGACATCCTTCTGCAGCAGGTACGACGGCGCGAAAGGCTCGCGTCCAGTATGATAAGGATGCGTGGATTGGTGAATTTGCTCTGTGGATGACGAAGGTTTGGTGCTTGGGCTGTCGATTCCCTCCGTGAAGTATGTGGATAAGTTGAAGTGCGTCCTTATGGATCTCGCGCGAAATGCGAGGCGGCTCGGTCACTAGCGTGAGCTAGAGCCGCACCGCGTCTTCAACGCGCCCAAGTCAAGCCGCAACAGCGCCAAGGCGACCAAGTGTCCGAGCAAGGGGGAGGCCACTGTTGCTGGATCACGCGACCACCCGGTTGTGGTGATGAGTGTGCGCTTCACGAAGCAAGTTGAAGCTGTAGAGAGCTCGGATCCACCGAGTAGTGGTGAATGTCAGAGTGGTGATCCTAGTTTGGACGTGGAGGAGTCGGACGAGAGCGGATCCAGCGAAGAAGAAGTCTTCGAAGCTCGGCAGATTGCGGCTGTATGGGATTCACAGGACCCGTCGGCCAGGTACGTCGTGAAGGGGGGCCCGCCGTGCCCTTCACACAGCGCATCCGGATGCTCGAAGAACATCCAATGCACCCCGTGCAACCGCATGGGGTGCCCCATGCAGCACCCTACTGAGCGCAACAAGGAGGTGTTCAAGGCTTGCGACCAATTCAACGACTCGCCACATTGGGATCCTTCCATCAGATCTACGGGAGGCGTAGGAGTCTAGGGTGGAATGTTCGCTAGTCTCAGGGGGGCAAGTGTGCGCCGACTGTCAACCCGATGTCAACTGTGGTGTGGCGGCCTGAGGTTTTTCGAAGGGAGAGAACCGCGAGGTTTTCTCTCGGCCGCGACACAGTACCGTGAAGTGCCTGAGTGATGGTCGCCGGCTAAGTACGCATCGTCGACCCACTCGCCCCTCCGGTACCTACCGCAGCGTCTCAGCCGTCTCACGACTCCTTCCACTTGGCTCCCGCCGACTCCGGCGCTTGGCGTCGCTTGCCCGTCGCCTCACGCCGCCTCACGTCGCCTCGCAAGCGCCTCGCTCTCTCCGGATGGACGACTCCCACGTTCTGGCGCTTCAAAGTGCCTCAAGGCGCTTCGGGAGCGCTTCATGCGCTTCGAAGTGCCTCACGTGTGGCTGTGGTTGCTTGAAGATCGCAGTGTCGCTTGAAGGTCGCCCGAGCGCGTGTCGGGCGCCTGGATGTTGCTTGATAGTTGCTTGTAGTCGGTCAGTAGGGTACATAGCCAGGCGATGTAGAGGTAGGGCAGGCAGATGGCATCCGTATCTCCCTGGATTGCGGCTGTAGGGTAGGGAAGCAAAGGTAACAGGACTCTGGATTTTGCCGTGAAGTACACAAGCCTCGTGCTTCGCTTCTGGAGGAAGCTTCCAAGCGCCCGTCGCCAGCAGGAGGCGACGTTAACCTGTTTCCGGGTGCAGG
>JAMFLM010000087.1:0-15101 GCA_027475705.1 Pythium catenulatum
GATCCGCGGCGGCCAGATCAAGCCGGCGTTCCGCGCGAGCGTGCCCAAGCCGCTGCTCGAGCTCGCGCTCGCGTGCCTCGAGTACATCCCGGAGAAGCGCCCGAACGCCATGCAGATCGTGTACACGCTTCGCTCCAAGATCATGCCCGCGCTCGCGTAGCGGGCGGGGGGAATCGTTATACTAGTTTACCTACCTGTAAGTAAATGCCGGCTGTCAGGATCCAGTTTGGCGCCGTTCAATGTTGGCTTGAGGAGCGTACAGTGTAAAAGAGATGGCTACGATTCATGCGGTTATGTGGCTAACCTAGACTAATCGGTCAGCAATCTGGTGTGGGAGAAACATCCAGCGGCAAATCCGTCACCGGCCTGGCTATGCACACTCCAACCTCCAATAAACGATATATTTGTCTGCTGGCCGTGCGCCATTCCCGAGATCGCACAGTTAACGAGAACATCCAGAACTCTGGAAACGTATGCGTGGGTTCCACCGCCTGTCATTAGCCAATCACCGCACAGTCTCTTGGGACTCGGAACGTGCTGCCTGCTCCAGGGAACAGCGGGCTCCCCTCCTCGGCCGATGCCCCCATCGCTTTGTCGGAAGGGGAGGGAAGACAAGCCACGCCCAATCCCCAGCGACGATCGATCGATCCACCGCGTCCGCTCTCGCTGGTCCTCTGCGTTTCGTCCATGGCCTTCAACTGGACTGACGACGCGTTTAACTCCGCGTTCGACACGAGCACCGTCTCGCCTTCCCCGGCGACCACCACCTCCGACAACGTCTTCACGGCCACGCCCTCCCCCCTCGCCGGTGCGTTGGCCACAGTAATTGGTCGCTTTCTCTCTCCTTTTATTCCCAACTGACGCGTCCATGGAATAGACTCGTTCAACGACACGTTCAAGACGGCCAGCAACATGATGGTCATCGTGCCCATCGTCTTCGGCGTGGTCGTGCTGATCGTCGTCGCGGTCGTGATCTCCTGCTACTACCGCAGCCAGCGCATCAAGAAAGAGAATGCCGAGCAGGCCGCGCGCGCGCTCGAGCAGCAGCAGCAGCAGCGGCGGCGGCGCGAGATCGAGGACGACGTGCGCGCCGAGCAGCACACGCCGGGGCTGCCGCACGTGCTGATGATGTCGCCGTCGGCGCCCACGTACAACTCGTCGGTCGTGTCGTCGGCGGGCGGCGGCCTGCCGATGGCGGTCGCCGTGCCCAGCGCGCCGACCGCCGACCTGGACGAGCAGCAGCTCGCGTACGAGATCGCGCTGCAGCAGCGCGAGCTCGACCGGTACAAGCGCGAGCCCGTGCGGCGCGGCCCGGCGTCGGCTTTCCACCAATCACCTCCGATGCCTATGCAGCAACAGTCGCAGCAGTATCAAGAATACTACTCGCCTCCGAACCCGTACCAAGTGGCCGCGCCGCGGCCAGCGCATCCATCGCCGCCCGTCCTACCACCGCGACCCGAGGAGACGCCGCAACAACAGCAGCTGCAGCCGCAGCCGTGGGACGACCCCGTGTTTGTCGCGTCGCGGATTCCGATGGACGCGCTGTACTCGAACGCGCTGATCAGCCGCGGCGGCTTTGGCGAAGTGTACCGGGGCACGTTCCGCGGCCAGCCGGTCGCGCTGAAGAAGCTGCTGCCGGAGACGCGCCGCGACCTCAAGCAGATCGCCGCGTTCTTCGCCGAGATAAAGCTCGCGGCGACGATGGAGCACGAGCGCATCGTCAAGTACATCGGCGTCGCGTGGGACGCGCTCAGCGACGTGTGCGTCGTAACTGAGTTCATGGAAGGCGGCGACTTGCGGTCGGCGCTGACGCGGTTCGACGCCGTCGAGCGGCGGCTGCAGGGAATCGACAAGCAGAAGGCCACGATCGCGCTGCACGTCGCGCACGCGCTGACGTACATGCACTCGCTGCAGCCGGTCGTGCTGCACCGCGACCTCAAATCCAAGAACATTTTGCTGGACGAGAGCCAGTGGAGCGCCAAGCTGACCGACTTTGGCGTCTCGCGCGAGCGCAGCGATCGGACCATGACCGCGGCCGTGGGCACGATCCTGTGGATGGCACCCGAGGTCATGGCCGGCGAGCGGTACGACGACAAGGCCGACGTGTTCTCGTTTGGCATCGTGTTGTCGGAGCTGGACACGCACGCCATGCCGTACGCCGACGTCAAGGCCCGTATGTCCGAGGAGGCCGGCCGCCCCGTGCCCGACACGGCGCTGCTGCAGCGCATCATGGCCGGTCGTGTGAGTGTGAGCTTCTCGTCGGGGATGCGCGAGGACATTCGCGCGCTGGCGCAGTCGTGTGTGGCGCTGGACCCGGCGACGCGGCCGACGGCCGCGCAGCTGCTCTACGAGCTCCACAAGATCACGAACTCGTTGTGAACGAAGTAAGGCGGGTACATTTCAATGCAGATTTTTTATGTGAACATCGTCAATCGAAACTACATCAAAAAAAAAGGTTGAACGTGGCGACGCACGAGTGATCGAATTCTGTGTGCACAGTCGGAGGCATGGTTGGGCGTACGGTTGTTTGTGGCTTTGGCACAGAGCTCACATGCGAGATATATGATTCAACGCGGGCCAACGGAGACTCACTTTGTGGTGGAGGATTGCACACTTTTGAAAGGTGATGTATGTGCTTACTTACTAGAACCTCATCCTACGGGTCCAGAGATTTCTGCTGTGTGGGTCGAGGCAACGAGCACCCTCTCCAGCCAGCAGATCGCGCGACTCGAACTCAGTAGTTGCAGTAGAACGGCCAGCGGTCGCACCACGGGCCACGGAAGCCGTTGATCGTCGCGTTCGCGTGGCTGCTAGCCGAGGCCTCGGGGACGGGGGCGACCTCGTCGAGACGGCGCAGGGCCGGGGTGCCGGCTTCGACTTGGCCGTACACGGCGAGCGCGGCGACGGCAGCGACGACAGCGAAGCTCTTCATGTTGCTTGACAAGGGGTGTGTGCTTGTGTGCGGCTGGCAAAGGAAATTGCGGAATGATCTACACAGGTCGTTCAACGGATTCGCGGACGCCGCCAGCGGTCACACAGAGACGACGCCGAGGGCCCCCCGCCATGATCGAGAAAGGCGGAGACCGCGGCTCTGAGTGAAGCAAAGTCTACGGGAACAGATCAGATCCCATGCAATTCCGCGTCTGTCCGTCGCCAGGCGGGAAGAACGATCGCGCGCTCGCCACGGACGTGCCATGATCGACTGAATGGGGGCCCAGTCTACTCCGTCCAGTTTCCTTTTCCGTTCCGTTGTTCCGCGCATCTGCGATTGCGGTGGCGACATGGCGGATGCAACTGGTGGCGTGATTGTGGAACCGACTGGAAGGCCTAGGGCACTGTTACCTCGCAAGTTGCAACCAGGCTAGAGTACCAGGAGACGTTGGTGGTGTCGATGGGAAAGTGATGTTCTCTTCCCCCGCCACTTAATCCCGCTGATGTATTCCCGCAAGCGTGCATTGGTAATTGGACCGTTCCCGGCGCGGGAACGGTCCTTTCAGTTGAGACCCGGCTCACTGTCCTTCACAACAAAAACTTCCTCTGAAACTCTGGATGTTCCAGCGGCAGCCAACAGCGCATCAAGGTTGTAGCTTCTCGAGTCGAAAGCCTCCCGACGTGAGGCTCTGGACCAGGCCATCAAACAGGGAACGCCACTCGATTAACTTCGGACAGTTATGGACATCGCAGCGTGATCACGAGGCCGGGAGAAGGGAGAAGACATGTAACAGTGTGCCTAGTAGGCTACGGTCGAGGGAAGCGACCGGCTACACGGGGAAAGCACACAGCATTGAGAAGCATGTGCGTGGTTGACGTGCGCAGTCCAGCCCAAACTGGCGACGTCAGCGGATAGCGCCCTTTAGACGAGACGACGCGCGCCATGCTCTTCATCGCCCTGCAGCAGGAAGGCCGCCGGCTTCGGCTTGGTGCCCGAGCTGCCCTCGAGGAGGTGACGCGCGCCATGCTCTTCATCGCCCTGCGGCAGGAAGGCCGCCGGCTTCGGCTTGGTGCCCGAGCTGCCCTCGAGGAGGTGACGCGCGCCGTGGTCGCTGTCGTCCTGGACGTGGAAGGGCGGGGACTTGGCACCGCGCAATGTCGGGGTGGCGAGGGAAGGCACGGCGGCGAGCAGCGCAACTGAAGCGAGCAGCTTGATCTGGATCGCCGTGATCTTCATGATTGGTGGTGACGGATTTTGGTCACGAGGCGAGGAGAGTGGCGGCGGGTAGTGGGGGGGGGGGGGGGGGGGGGGTCGTGTGTGGCCAAGGCAAGTTGGAGACTGAGCATGCGACCCACGCGCGCTTGAGATGCATTTCGTGAAGTTGTTGGACGAGGCTCGTGACAAGCTCGGCTTTAAGCACGGCGGCGTCCTGGAGCGTAGGCTTCGTCCTTGTCGTTCGAGATCCACACCCTCACTTGATGCTGTGTAGCGAGACCGGCACCATCAATTGCCACGCCTGGGAAAGCAGCCGTCCCACCCGCATCATCTCAGATCGTGGAGCCGATCGCAGGCTCTGCCGAGAAAATGCCGCGCGACATCGTCTGGGGAGAGTCTCCGAAGAGTGCGTCCGTGAGTGGCCTGATGAATACAACCACAGAGATCCAAACGTACGCATCCACCTACTTCAACCAGAATGTGGGTACGCGTGTGCGTCCACGGATCGCGCGGGACGCATTGTCAGCGACCTATCGCAAAAGAGCATGCTTCATTATACGTGATTACAACACCCGAGAACGAAGTAAACGAATCTCTTGCAGGCTACAGTACCCGCACGGGTCTCTACGCCATGTGTGCCCCGCGGACGACGCGGCCGGTCGCGGCGTCACCGACCACAGTGATCGTTCGCACGTTGGTTGAGGCAACTGGGCAAGCAGGAGATGTGGTCTCCTTCCCACCCATTGATGACGCCGTTCGAAATGGATCTACATGGGGATTGGTTCTATTCGTAGTATCCGTGATGCGCCGTTTCTGCTGGGGTTCACTTGTCCAGTAGTGCTCCCGGGAATCGTCGGGTGGTGTACAGAACCAACCAGGTGCGACCAGGTGCACCCGTCATCACGCGCCCTTCGATCCGCACGTGGTTTAGGCGTCACTCGACGGCCTCGTGGATGACAAAACACCTTGACCACGAAGGGAAGAGGCCCGGCTGTAGCGCTCTGCCTTGTGGAAGAGTCTGAGATCATGGTCGCACACGATACGCGATCGGAACAATAACTTCAAGACAGTCAAGCGGACGTAGCCATTATGAACGCATCGCCCTATCGGAAAACTCTGGATAACTGAGAGCGCCCGTGAGAATTCCGGCGACAACCTCTCGCGCGGAGCAAGCGCTTAGTTGGTTGCCGCAGGAGTCGGCACGGGCGCCGCCTCCACCACCACGGGTTCGGTTGCGCTCAGCATCGGCTTCATGCCGCACCAGTTGTTGATGATCGTGCACGGACGCTTGCGGTCGTAGTACGCGGACGCTGCCAACGCCCTCTCGACCGTCTCGCCGCTGCCCGGGGCTGGCACTGGGGCGGACTCCCCGATCGCCGGCTCCGGCACGCTCAGCATCGGCTTCATGCCGCACCAGTTGTTGATGATCGTGCACGGACGCTTGCGGTCGTAGTACGCGGACGCTGCCAACGCCCTCTCGGTGCCGTCCACGGTGCGAAGCGACGGGGTCTCCACCTGCGCGTGGGCCAGGTTGGCCAACATGGCGACGACAACGGTGACGTACAGCTTCATCCTTCGTGGCGTGGTGGTGGCTTGGGTTCTTGTGAGCAAATCGCACAATGACCACACCAGGGCGTGCGGGTGGCCTCGGGGTCTCCAGCACCCTGAGGAGGGCTTCACGGGCTGGGTGCCACGTGAGACCTTGTGACGTCGGAATGGACAGCTTCGTTCCCGTCGAAGAGATGCGCTTGCTCGGCGGCCGATCAGTGCAACAGGTCGGCCAGCGACCGCGCTGGGTCGGGTGGCGTGTCCCCGCCGCGTGCCACACATTGCGGGAGGGGTGCCACGCCGAGAACTGGAGGCCCACATTTAATCCTATATGAGTAGATTGAGCCGACAGTGCTAGTGAGGTCGTGCTGCGACAAGCGGCACTGTACTCATATAGAGTGAAAGCGACCACGGCGGAGTTCAAGATCCCCGCCGTGGGGCCCACGTGCGCTCCCGCGGGAGGCTGTCTCTGCGGCGGCCATTGAGAACTGCAGCGATACACGGAGGTCCACACTGCGGTCCGAGACCCCCGGGCCTCTGATTTGTTCCCATGCCGAGTCCAGACTGGAAGGCACTCGCTCGCGGGTCGCCGTCGTCACCGATTCTCAGACGAACGAGTGGACCTGCCAGTCGCACGCCACGCGTGAGTTGCAGGATTACTGTAGCGTGCGGCAGGCACGCTCGCTGAGGACGGTCCACTACATGTATACGGCACCCAAGAACCTCGGCGCCAACCATCCCAGACCTCTGCCTGCACCGAGGCGTTCGAAACCGACTCGCAGCTTGCGCCGACGTTCAGTCACGTCATGCGACTGCTCGCGGGCGTAAGCAGTGTTGTTCCCGCTGAGTCGGCCTTCCGTTCCCAATCGGGCGAGGGCGACTTGCGCACTGCGGTTATCTGACGTGCCCGGGCACCTCCGCTTTCATTCCGAACCGCAGCATCTCCGCCCGGTGGCCGCTGCCCGCGCATCTTCAATGGCAACTGCGACGTCGCGGAGGGGAGCTCTGGCGACACGGGGTCGGATTTGCAATCAACGCGGATGATTCCACCTCGTTAACGTAACGGATACGTTCCAGCCGACAAGCCTCAGTGTCCGGAATGTGTGCGGTACTGGTGAGGGTGCACGTTGTCGACGAGCAGTAAGACTCGTCTTTGGCCCGGGTAACTCATACTTCATCCAAGAAGCATACTAGCTTGGAGAATAGAAGCGCGAGCGCTGTTGATTTCTGACATGCATGACGCGCAGATCTGCACTTCCTCCAGAACTAACCTCGCTACAACGCGCACGTCGTCGGTTCGGCGCATGCGTGTGTGTGCACGTGGAATTTAGCAGAGGACACGCGGACTGGGTGAACGGGATTTGCGCGTTACGGCTGCGTGTTACGGCTGCGTGGCGGTGGCGGTGGCCGCGGCGTCTTCCTCGAGACTGCGCTTGGCCGTCGGGATGCGCAGAGACGCGGGTGCGCCGGCGCCACCTCCCGGGACAGCGATCTTGCTGACGGCGGACGGGATGCGGAGCGCCGGCATCGCGTCGGGCGGCGCCGGCGCCGCGAGAAGCACGAATGCCGCAGCGAAGAACGTGAGGAGAGAGGTCTTGCTAACGAACGCCATGGTGGGAGTGGGGACGGTACGGCGGATGTTGGTGGGAGTGGACGCGGAGACGGGCTTGAGCTTGACCGATCAAATGCGGATATGGTGGCACAAAATGGCGTGGCGTTTTTCGCTCTCGATCCAATAGAGAGCACTCCCCATGGGAAGCTTTGGGAGTCGCCAGCGTCCCGCTCCAGCACACGCGAGGCCGAGGTGTTCACGGTGCATCTACGGTCGCTGCGACGCGTTTCCCTTGACGAGTCCTATCCGTCGGTTGTGGCGGCTTCAACAAAGCCACGCCTGTCCAACACGACAGCTACAGCCAGTGGATCTTGCCGATCATGGGTTTGACGAAGAGCGCCACGGCGTCATCGCCGGCTCGTGGCTGCTCGCTGGTGCTGGAGGGATCTATTGGTATGCAGTGTCTATGTCACCTACTAGCAGAGAGCACGGCATGGCACCTAGAGGAACTTGCACGTGACGACCGCCACATGAGCCAGCAGGTTCGCGGCAGCGACGGCATTGTGTGCCTGACCAACAAAATGGGTTACAGGGTCCTGGCCACGTGGTGGATGCGACAAAGATGAGAACCCAGTATGTGCTATATGCGGAAAGGCGCAGACCGAATCTTCAACGCCACAAAGCAAATCAGTAGCCAGCATCAACGATACGCGGTGCACGAGTCGCCCGCGCGATCAGCGGAGTGGAACGAGGCGGCGTGGACAGCTTTTTTCTCACCAGTACGGTTGGTCTCCCCATGGCACACCGTGGTGTGAATCGTCATCCGAGTGTTCAGCTTTGCAGAGAGCCGCGCGGTCGCTGGGCAAGGACTGCGCGTTGGGGCTGCGATGGACAAAGACTACGCGTACGAGCTATTGTACATACAATCGGAGGCGGGAAAGAATGGATCCACGGTACCGTACGGGCTCAATTAGAAGCCTGTGATATATCTTATGTCAAGTGCATAAATCGATACAGCATATTTTGACCAAATAAACCCCTTTTCAAGCATAGGCTGTGGTTCTTATGAACGCTTTATGTGTAATTGAGAACATGGTGTACATAGGCCCGCAGTGAAACCCTCAAACTAATCACTTTGGAGGGTCCGGGCCAGAACGACCAAGGCGTGCACTTTCACCATCGATGGATCAGGACATTGCGAGGCCTGTGGATGATGCCACGCTTGGCTTACACTCAGCAGGACGGCGGGGACCTCGTGGCACCAGTGGCGTTAGACCGCTCAACGTAGGAATGGATTTCAGGGTATGCCTGCAGCCGTGGACGCAAGATGCCATCCTAAAGACTGCTGCACAAATAAGGAGGATAGGTTGCTGAGCTTCATCCTTGATACGTAAGTGCCCTCTGTTAGTTGCGTTTTCCAAAGCAAGAAGGGCCAATTAAAAAACAAAACGGTCAAATAGAAATATCATTTGTGAGGTATCACCGTCTCGGCGACCGATGACGCACAATCGGAGTTCAAGCAATGAGACGGTGAACGATTTTTCGCCAAATGCTGTCTAGCAGCAAGCGCTTAGTTGGTCGCAGCAGGTGTAGGCACAGGCGCGGCCTCCACGACCACCGGCTCGGGCGCACTCAGCCACGGCTTCATGCCGCACCAGTTGTTCGCGCGCGTGCACGGCAGCTTCGGGTCGTACTTGAGAAGGCTGATCGACTCCTCCTTCGCGGCCGTCTCGACGCTCGCCGGGGCCGGCTCCGGGGCAGCCTCCACGACCACCGGCTCGGGCGCACTCAGCCACGGCTTCATGCCGCACCAGTTGTTCGCGCGCGTGCACGGCAGCTTCGGGTCGTACTTGAGAAGGCTGATCGACTCCGTCTCGACCTTCTCAAGACTGCGCAGCGGTGGCGTCTCCACCTGAGCGTTGGCCCCCGCGGCCAGCGCGGCGATTGCGGCGACGATGTACACCTTCATTTCTTGCGGTGGGGTCTCCGTGTGTGTGTGGATGGCAGTGCAATTTGCAGAATGACGTGACCGGCGAATGGCACTGCCATAGCTCCGGCACGGGAGGATCCGTCTGGGTCGTGCGGTCCAATGTGAGACCATGTGGCCCAGCGACAGGCCTCGACCGCGCAAGGGAATCCGCTTTTTCGTCGTCGATCTGTTGCACTGAGTACCGCCGGCACTGCCACGGCGGGACACCCGGCGGGGCACGACCACTCCGGTACCTTGAACGTGCCGCGCGGCGTGGACCGCGCCTAGTGCCACGCTCCAAGAGATTTTCGTTCGGGCGGGAAACGCGGTGCCACTGTTCGGATCAACTCCATGACTGCCATCATTGATTCGAACCTTATATCAGTGCATAATGTGTGTAGCTCAGAGCATTCCTACATTATGCACTGATGTAGCATTTTTGAATGTATCGTTGACAGGAATCTCCTCCGGAGATCGACGTCAACTAGCTGCCACCAGCTGATCCGTCGGGAAGACCTTGCGTCATGCCCGCGGCCGCGCGATCTGCCCGAGCGTTGAGGCCCACAGTGCGTGGGAAACTGGTTCCCGCGCTTACTGTAGTGGCTCGTGAAGAAGCGGTGGGAAGGGCATTCGTTCGCAGTTCGTCGCCAGCATTCAGTGTGTAAGTTACACTGTACTCCGTGGCGTGGATAGTCCAGTGGCGCGTCTGGCACGCAGCGAGAGATTCTCAGGTTCGTGGGTGGACCAGCCAGTCGCACGCCAGGCGTAACGAACATGAGCCCAGTCTCATACGCATTCATTCACCGTAGACGGTCTGAGGTGATGGCTGCGTCGACCCCGCCACGGTCACGGTATCCAACGAAGAGAGCGTGGAGAGGTTTCCCGTTACGACTCACGAGAAGCGGCCATTCAGAACCCACTGCATGCCGCGGATGCCGGCACCGATCGGTCACGCGCACAGTCGAAATCCGACCTGGTCGCGCGCCTCCTTGCGCCTCGAAAGCGTGCCAAGCACTCGTAAATTGACACCTGTGAAAGTACCGCCCTCATACCATCAGCCTACGAGCAAACGAGAGAGGCACTGCTGCAAAGGTTCGCTAGGTGTCATAGTTTATCCGCCGATCGATAGACCCCGTCGACGACGCATACTCACTTGGTAAACACAAGCGCAAGCGCTGTTGATTTTTTTTTCGTGAAAGATAGATGCAAGACGCATAGATCTGCACATCCTCGTCGACTAAACATGCTACGGCAGGCATCGCTTCGGTTTGGTGCGTGTGTGTGTGTGTGAGTGTGTGGACTTGTGACTGAGCAGAAGAAGCTTGGGTCGGGGACTAGACCGCAAGTTCTACGGCTGCGCGGCGATCGCGGCGGCCGCGGCGGCGTCCTCGAGGCTGCGCTTGGCCGTCGGGATGCGCAGAGACGCGGGCGCGCCAGCGCCACCACCTGGGGCCGCGATCTTGCTGACGGCGGACGGGATGCGGAGCGCCGGCAGCGCGTCAGTCGGCGCCGGCGCCGCGAGCAGCGCGAGTGCCGCGGCGAGGAACGCGAGGAGAGAGGTCTTCTTGAGGATCGCCATGGTCGGAGTTTGGGGCGGTACGGCGTAGGTTGGCGGTGGCGGGGGTTGTGGACGCTGAGGCTGGCTTGAGCTTGACCGATCAAATGCGGATGTGGTGAAGCAGAATGGCGTGGCATTTTTTTTTCGTTCTCCTATCCAAGAGGGTGGGCGCTTCCGAGTGCTGCGCTTCTGCACTCGTGCAGCCGAGGTGTCTAAGGTGTGAGTCCAATTGATAGGACGCGACTCCCTTGACGAGTCCCATCAGACTCTTGTGGAGGATTCAATGAAGACAGTCGTGGCCTTGATGACTCTGTCGTAGCTCACGCCGACAACGACACGATGTTGCCAGCAAGAGCCGCTGTGCAAGATCCTGCGAATCATTGTCTTCACAATCGGCGCCACGGCGTCATCGCCGGCTCGTGGGTGCACGCTGACGCGGACACGAAGCTGTCCATGCATCGGTGCGTGCCTGACTGCACCGCCTCCAGCGACACGCATAGCGCCCGCCCCACGAGCCAGCAGACTCGCCAAAGGCGCTGTGTGTGCCTGACCAAAAAGCGAAGGGACGAGGGTACGCCGCCTATAGTTCACTTGTGGATCAGTAGGGGGTGAAGATGAGATCCCAGAAGGTACACAAAGTACCGAGGCGGGAACCGAATCTTCAAGGCGACATAGAGCATTCAAATCGCCGGGGGCAAAGTGTCCGCACGCTTCATGTACGTACAGAAGCGACTGTGGCCCGCGCGATCCGTGGACGGAGAGAACTAAAATGAAGAAAGGGGAAGTCCATCCGCTCGCTTGCGTTGTCGCCTCGTGCGACGCGATGGCGTGAGCTGCCAGGCGAATGTTGGCGTTTGTTAGCGCGGCGTCCGATCACATACCGACCAGCCATTGGCGTTTGATCGCACGCTGATGCACAGTGCACGCACGCTGCATTCTCAGTACCGTGTGAACTCGATTAGAAGTCGGTGATATATTTCTTGCTGATCCGGTCCGCAGAATTTCTAACGTGCAAAGGCAGGATGTCCATTCGTATTCATCCACATATGCTGCATGTCGTGTGGAGGTGTATGCTGTCGTGCTTTATGTCATATCCTCACCGACTAGCAGCGCAGAACGTGGCGCGCGACGGCCTCGTGCGCGAACGAAAAGATTCGCGACAGCGCGTGGGCGTCCAGACGAGTCCACACGGAGGCGCCGTGTTCTCCCGAGTCCTTGTCGCGCTTGTTCGCATCATGGATGACACTCAAGAGCGCCAGCTTGCTGGCCATCGCGAGTGGCTGGCTTCTTGGTCCACCGGAAAACGCCAGAGACAGAGGAAGCGGGTATCCCGAGGCACCGGTGTTGGAGGGCGTGAGCGTCGTGAGCTGCACGAATGCCAGGGTCTCGTTCGAGCGTAAGGCACTCGCAAACTGCTGCGCAGCCTGGTCAGTGCATCGAGGAGCAAGAACGGGTGCGTGACCGCTGGCAATGAAATGCATCGCGAGCCGTTGCAACGGTATACTTGGTTGCTGCTCGAGCAAGGTCGTCATTTGCTCGGTGACGTGGTCGTGGTTGGTCAGTGCGAACGGCCGCGACATGCTCAACGATTCAACCCGACACTGGCCGTCTCGATACGCACGAGCGAGCGGTTCGATGCTCTCGAGACAGTGGCCGCTGACGTTGAGTTCCTTGAGGTTCGGACAGCACCGAAGAATCTGGGCGAGATCGTGATCTTGGAATCGGCAGTCCGGAAGCTGCAGGCACTCGAGCGGCTCGCCGACCAGCTCCAGCAGCCGGAGTGTGTTCTGAATGTGCTCTTGAGTTTGTTCCGCGGTTTCCGACACGGCCGTACGGTCCAAAGAAAGCGACTTGATGCGACCGTTGATCAAAGGCGTCGCACTCTCGCGGGGTAAGGCGCTGGCCACGGTGCGCGTCATGGAGATGGACACCGCGGGCACCCACCCGACGCCCAGACCTGGCAGAATCACGCCGACGAGGTTCTTGACCTTGGACAGCATCTCGTACTCGGTGGTGTCATCCGCCGCTGTCTTGCACAGCAGCTTCGCGCCGGCGTACGGGTGCGATTTGACGGGTGTCGCTGCCTTTAGCGTCACGAACGACCGGACACGTGCCTCCTCATTGTCGACTTCGATCTCCGTCTCGCCCGTGAGCTCCTCGCTGGCCGTGTGGCTCCGCAGCGCACGCTCGAACGCCTGGATCCAGTCGGCCGTGATGTACGACGGCTCGTGCGATGGGCGCAGACTGATGGAAGGCACATGCGAGTTGGAATCGACGTGGAAGAAGGCAAACGCCAACCACGCGGCGTCCTCTTCGGAAGCCTCATAGGTGACATCTAGCTGATCCGTGAGGCTGCGGTCAGAGAAGCGGAACAGCGAGGCAACCGCACCGAAACTCTCGCCGGCGCCGACCGTTAGCCGACGCAGCGCGGGCGACGGGCTTTTGTGAAGGCTCAGCAGACAGTCTTTGACGGACGCCGGCTTGACGTCATCAATCGAGCCGAGTGCAAGATTGGAAAGCCGACAGCTCGGATCCCAGTGCTCGGCGAAGGCCTCGAACGCCTTGGGCTGCACAGCACATTCTTTGCCGATGCGCAGCGCGACGACGCGGAAGCGAATGCCGTCGTCGCGTTGCTCGCCCGTATTCAGCCGATGGATGACATCGAATATCTTGGTGATCATGGTGTGCGTGATCTTGCCAGTCGTGAAGCTGAGACCGATCTCGATGGTCCGCGGGGCAGGTAACGGACCTGACGGCAGCCCGCATGTCTCGAGGGATTCTTCAAAAACGGATCGGTCCCGATCCGCTTCGCGCACGTCGGTCCTGCTGGCCCACAGAAACTGTTGCAGCAAGTCACCAAAGTCGAGCTGGCTCACGTCCGAGTCGACGCAGAGCAGGAACCGCGGCGCCGGCGAGCGGCTCAGCGCGACCAAGTTGCGTTCGAGCCGCATCGCGCGATCTTGAGCGGCGTCGGGGCTCAGCATTCGCAGCAGCTCGAGCCAGAACGAGCGGCGTGGGGTTTCGTCAAGTGTTTCTCCGCAGCAGTGCATCATGGCGTTCCAGCCGAATCGCTCCGAGGCGCTCAGCCGTACAAGCAGCGCGAGCGCGGCCATGCGCCGCTCGAGCAGCGCGGTCTTCCACGCGTCCAACATTGTGTTAGAAAGGTCCTGGAACGGCCGTACGGCGAGCCACACGTCCTCTGTGTCCGGAAGCACCTGACCAGCGACCTGGCTCGTCGCTGTGACGCGCACCACGGGGCCGACGACGCCCTCGGTCGGCGCCTCGGTCTCTGATGTTACCGGCGCGTCTGAGGGGAAGCTCGGCAGCAGCGCGACCTCGCGGATGAACTTGACGACCGCGTCACGCGCCGCGCGGGAGAAGGCCGCGTCATCGTTCATGACGGCGCGACGGCGCGGGGGTGGAGAGGGGATTGGTGGTCGCCTGGGAGTGAGGCGGTGGGCACGCGGCTGTCCGTTCCCCGCGAAGCTTGGCCTGGACGAGTCCCCACGTCGCGCCAAAAAAAATCTCAGGTCCGTTACAATATTTCATTGGTGGTATACGATCAAACGAATGCATTTGATTGGTGCTAAGAACGAAGAGATCAGCTCCATTTCGCTGTCTCCCGCGAAATACAGTATATCCTGCCGGGCTGCGTAGAAGCTGCGACCGCGCTGTCTCTTCGCGCGACTTGGTCTCCACAATACGCTTGAAGTCACGAGTCGCAGGACCACGTGGGGAGCGCGCGCGCGAATAACGCTGAAGCGCTGCGTCACAGCACGATGCTGATCTCGCTCTCCATCGTGCGCTCGATCTTCTGCAGCTCGTACAGCACCTCAGCCGACGTGGGCCGTTTGGTCGGGTCCAGCTGGATGCAGGCCTCGCCCAGCGCGCGCACGTCCTCGCGCAGCTCCGCCGAGAACGTCACGGCCGCCGTGCCGGCGAGGATGCGATGCAGCAGTACCGTGCCCGCCAGCGGGCGCGTGCTCTTGGACGACTCGCTGTCCGAGTCGGATCCGCCGCGGTCCGCGTATGGCAGCGAGTACGTGTCGAGCTCCGAGAGCACGACGCCGAACGAGAACACGTCGGCCTTGTCGTCGTACTTGCTGCCGGTCATGACCTCGGGCGCCATCCACAGCACCGTGCCGACGCCCACGGACATCGTGCCGTCCTGCCACTCCTTCGAGACGCTGCAGTTGGAGAGCTTGGCGAGCTGCTGGTCGGCGTCCAGCAGAATGTTCTTGGACTTGAAGTCGCGGTACAGCACCGTGCGCTGCAGCGAGTGCAAGTACGTCAGCGCATGCGCGACGTGGAGCGCGATCGTGGCCTT
>JAMFLM010000088.1:0-15036 GCA_027475705.1 Pythium catenulatum
CCAGTGGGGGATTCGTCGATGTTTTTTGTGGTTGTCCCCTCTTTTGGACGTGCCAGAATTGTACTTTATTATCGTCCGGGGGGGGGGGCCTTTCCCCCCCCCCCCCCCCCCAAGATCATAGGTAGCACCAACATTTGCCTTGCGTGGGTGCCGCCTACGCAAGGCAAATGTTGGTGCTACCTATGATCTCAGTCGTCTTAAGATCGTGACATTGCGGTTACCCCAGAAGAGAAAGTGATAACTCAGTATGTCAATCGGTGCGCCGTATATGGCCGTTATGGCGCTGAGAATCTGCAGGAGTCCGGCACCTTGGCGTTTAGTGTAAACGACGCCATCGGTCCTAGTTAATTTACCCGGAATAGAGCCATCGCCGAATGCAAATGTCGTGACTTATGCCCATTCCTAATGCGGTGATGGTGCACAGGTCACCGGTCCATCCGGACCGAAACAATGCAACGCCACGGCGCGCCTCACAACCAGCAAACAGAGCAGTGCAAGCATCAGGACAGAGAGCCAGACGATTGGTGCTCAATCGGTAGCATGTTCGCAAACTTTGGGCTAAGGAGGGTGCGTGTATGGACATCCCAGGACTTCATGTTTCGATCGATCGGATTACGAAGCGACTCGTCGCGGTCGCGGAAGAGATTGAGAGGCTCAAGTCCAAAAATGCCACAACAAGCTCGAGAACCATCACAGTGGTCCAACGCAGCATCGAATATGACGTGCAGCGGGCCGTGGTTAATCTCCAGCTGTGAAGAACGTTGCAGTTGGAGCTCGATGCGCATGCAGCTCCGTTTTTGTGATTGGCACCAATACATGGTCGAAAAGTTTGTTGAAGAGGCACTTCTGGTGGCTGACGCTAGAGCGCGACGTTGCCGCGTTCGTGTATGGCTGGCTGCACTGCATGATGACGGTCAGCGACAAGTTGATGCGGCCACATTAGAAGACCCTTATAGCCACGCGGCCGAACGAGGTCATTCATTTCGATTTCTGCTCCATGATCAAGGCTACCGGTAGTCCCAACGAGGTCATTCATTTCGATTTCTGCTCCATGATCAAGGCTACCGGTAGTCCCGTTGCGTACTCGTGCTGGAGAACGGAATCTCGGGCTACATCGAGCTCGGGCCGAGCCAGCAAGCGACCAGTGACGAAGCCAACACTGCCCTACTTGACTGGCCGGACGACCCCGGATGTGGGTTTTCGATCACTTCAAGGACCAATTTGTCGAGAGACTGGCGAAGGCCCTCGGCTCACGCCACCATTTTGTCACGGCCTACTCACCGTGAGCAAATGGCACGATGGAGATAGTGAAACGGGGAGGCGCTGCGCTGTGTAAAGGCGCTGACGAGCAAACGGCGTCTCTATGAGTGTCTCGCCACATGTGCCGCTGGTGGTCGAGGCCGTGCTCAACGTAACACCGGTCGATTGACTGGGCAACGTCATGCCGCTCGCGGCGTTCACAGGACTGCTCGCGGAACTGCAGCTTCGCGCGATCATCCACCCGCGTAAGCCACTCGACACAATGATCTTGTGGGTCAAACAGTTCAAGACGTGCCGGCTCAGCCCTGCAACGCAACGCTGGGAGATAGTGGTCAAGTGGCTCAGGTTTGACGACGTGTGGGCGTTGTAGGAGCCCGCAAAAACCATCAAGGAAGACGTCCACGCGCTTTTCCAGGCGCCCGTGGACACCGACCTTGACGAGCCCGATCGCTCCACGATGGCTGCAGCCGTCGCTGCGGCGAAGCCCACACTCAACGGCACCAAAGCGCGACGTAAGCCCATGCGCGCCATTTTGCCTCGTGGGAGCGCATGGGTGTATTTTACACGTTTGCATTGTCAAAGTGTACTTCACCTCGACTTGACGGGGAAGTATGAACGTATACCTCACGGGATGCGCCTGCGGATGTGTGCGTGCGGGATCGACCGGACAGGATCGGCCAGAGCAGTCCAGTCCGCGATGCGGGCCGTTTGGCCCCGCACGCCACGGCGTTCCCTGGTGGGCCCGTTGCCACACAACCCAGGACACAGAGAATCCAAACCTAGTGAGAACAGTTTGGTATTGACTGTGTGCGTCGGACTCTGCCATCCGGACGCAACGGATCATCCCTCAAACTGATCCTCCAATGACTGTCTATGCATACCCACACCTCAGTCTACGCGACCCCTGTTTATCACTGGATTCGAGAGTAGCTGTAAGCGCCTTGCGTTTCAACCTTTCGCGGCGAAATAATTTGAATGTTCATGAAACCAGCTCGGAGTGCTGGGTCAGTTCAGACATGTCCTCGTCCCCGGGGACGTTTCGCTCGTCAATCCGCACTGCTTCCACCGCAAGCTGGAGGGTGGAGGTGAACGTGTGGGCGCGTGACGTCTCAGTGCTCCACGCGAAGATTTGAAGGGAATGATGGATCGCGAGTCGGACGGGGGATGGAGCTCGATGAATGGATGGGAGCCACCATCTCGGACAGGTTTTTGAGCAGGCGCGGTTGGGACACGGCAGCCTGCTCCCACGCTCGCTGAATCACCTTCTCCATCGTTCAATCCGCCTCCCACTGGGCTTGTTCTTGATTCGTTTCACTGAGTGGGCGCGCCCCACTGAGCGGTGTACCCGCAGGTCGCCGGAGCGTAACTCGAACCACCCTGACCGCGTGCTGGATGTGGTCCTTGTCCTCCTGTCCTCCTCCGGTGCGCGGGGCCGCACATCGGTGGGCAGCAGGCGGAAACTGTGCGCCATGCTTCTCCGCTCTGCGCCCGAAACCCCGACTTCTTTTATACGAATACGCTTCTCGTCGATGCTACTGCGCTCATTCTTGCGTCCAATCGCCGCGCGGCGCTTCTCACCCAGAAGATTATCCGGCGTGACGTACAGTACCGGAGAAACGGGCGGTGAAGGATCCGTCCCCGGCGGTGCATGGACATCCTCTCCACTCATTATGCTGCGCCCTCGCGGACTGTTACAACTGCCCTATCGTCGACACGTTGCCTCTTTCTCGGAAGGTATTTCACCGTAGCGATTGTGAGGGGGTTTCCGCTTGGGTAATGACTATGGCACTTAAATTTCTTCGTAAATTTGAGACGCGCTTCGCGCCTGCCGCCGCGGCGTGTAAGTCTAAGGGGAATTCCTAACGAGGCCATGGGAAATGACCCACACAATGAAGCATTTTCGGTAGAGAGAGTTTTGGATTCTTAGGCACTGTAATTTTCGAAGCAGAGGAGACCAGCAGCGAATGTGACTCGGTTGAGAATATGGGCCTTACTGGCGCCCCGACGGGCATCGTGGCCTCGGGAGCCGCCCAATATCGAAGCCCGCATGGATGGGTTTTCGACGTCTCCAAAGTCGGGACGCTCGGCCGTCCGTCTCGCTCATGAGAGCTACCCTGCTGTCCCCCTGTGTTGTCGGCTGGGACGCGAACGCAAGAAGAAGAGAGCAGTTCGTCCGATCGAGGCCAAGGTCCGCAGGGAAACGCCATCATCGGTAGTCATGGTGGAAGACAACCCCTCCACCGGCGCCATAGCATCGACGATGTTGCATCGCCGGCGCCGCAATGCCTAGCGGCAGAACGCGCAGACCATCATCACCACGCATTTCAAGGCTGTGCCCCGTCATACTATACCGGCGCCGCGCGAGGTTGATCCCGCCGCACGGGCTGGTCTGCCATCGCGTCCTGCGAAGAATGAAGCGACGTGGAAACAATGCCTCCAGCGCCTCCAGATGTTCGAGGTGCGTGCCATTGGCAACGGCCATTGTTTTTTTTTTCTGTGCCTGCTTCCTAGTCAAGACCAGGGCCTGCCCGCAGCGCATGGACCCGACGAACAAATTCGTCTGCAGTGAGACGGACTGTTATAGGCACCTACGACGAGCTCATCAACCGATATGATCATCACGTCCGAATGGGTCTGGTGGACGAGACGGATCACTGCAGGCTTGTCACTGGCATTGGAGACGTGACCGAGACCGCGCGAGAAGAAGATCGGCAGCATCTGCGGCATGCACGAGTACTGAGGAGCCAACACGCCGTCAACTTCACGAATTGGGCTGAAGAGACTGCAATCAAAGCGACGGTGTTCTGGTTCCGGGGACCAATTCTCATCTTCGACAAAAAGCCCCACAGGTGCCATTTTCGCGTGGCTGTATCACATGGCACTGACAGCTGCGGACGAAAAGGGAGACGAGTTTGAAACGGCTGTACGGACGCACAAAACTTTGGAGAAGGCATGTCAGTGGATCGAGCGGTTCCTTGCGGCGAAGGTCATCCCGCTAGTCATGATCCTCCGACACCAGTGCAAGTTCTCAGTATCTAAAACACTTCAATGCGGCGCGCATGCTTCCGACGCAGTACAGGGAATGGGCGGGGTCCACGGCAAAGCGTCGGCCGATGCGGGTGCGTTGCACCGCACTGTTGGAAGAAGAAGGTCTGTTCACACCACCGAGAAAGAGCCCATCGGAGCGCAAAAGCGCCTCGAAAGCTCCATCGGCAGGTCGTGCCTTCCCAGCCCTCGGAGTTGGAAGTGACCGACCAGAACTCTACATAATCGGAGGACGCCGAGTTTGTGGCTACGGCGGCAGAAGAGAGCAACGACAATGTCCAGTCACCCACCGAGAGCGCGCTCGACACGCCGGCTGCAGGCGGGTTGCCACTCTTCCAGGCTAGCCTAGCCACACCGGGCTCTCCTTTTTAGGGCGGTGAGTACATCGCACTGCTCGGGCATCTTGCTCCGGACACGGTCGTGCCCGAGCACCTCGAGCGCTTGCTGAAGAATGACTCCGCGGCCTCCACTTCGCTCACCCGCGGTGGGTGGCTCGTTTTGAAGCACCATGAGCCGTCCTAGCGTGAGAACGTCGACTCCCACACGCGAGAGAAGCCCATGCGCAGTGAGTGTGACACACTTGTACGGGAGTTCCCAGAGCAGGTCGAAGAAGGCATCAGGGTCATCTGCGAGTTCGCGACATGCTTCTTCAGCCGTGTTCCACGACGCCTTCGCGCCGCCGCAACAGGGCGTTTGGATGGTGACAGATACAGCATGGGGGCAACTTGTCCTTCCTCTCCTGGCCCTCAAGTCCCGACTCCCTCCAGACTTGTGGATCCTCCCTGTCCGTCAACAGTGCCGAGGACGTCTAGGCTGGACGTCAGCACCTTACCACCAAGATGTGGTTACCGAAGCGACCACGGCTCTCAGCCAGGGCTCGTGGGCTGAGTCGTCGACGCTCCTCGAGGTGCTGTCGGCAGATTTCCAGTGGACGCCTCCGCCCTTGCCTACTGATGGCGGGACGGATGGCCCCCCTCCGTTCATAAGCGGCACCGCAGGGGTGCCAGAGACGCATGCTCACGAAGGTGCAGCGCCCCCTCCTGCGCTCCGCCAGCAGCTCGGGCCGCGGCAGGTGGTGCAGGACTTAACACGGAGAACTCCACGCAGGTCTCGCTCAAGAAGCTACATTTGTTGACTCAAAATTGTTCGCGGTCTCTCCGAGAAGCGAAGACGTAAACGCTTGGTTCGACGGACTATGTGCGCATATTGACGGCTCCTCTCCGGACGCCGTCCTCCTCTGGGAAACCAGGGCGAAGGGTAACTCGACCGACCAGCTGTGGACCAGGTGTGGCAGGGGGCGGGGGTTGCGTGATGACGCTCTCAATCGGCCCCGATCACACTGAACAATCACGACGGGCGATGCCGATGGAGTTACGGTCCTTCTCCACTCGACATCGCCGCTTCATCAATTATCCCCTTTCTGGGAAGAGCTCTGGGGTCCTCAGTGCCTGATACTCAGAGGCTCACTCAGCGTGATCACGGTCACATTGCTCTGTGTCTCCGCGCCAACGGACAGGGCCCTGCGCGAGGAGCTCACGCTAGATCAGCTTAAGTCATTGCTGCACAAGAGGGCGATCGTGTTCGCGCGCACGACGCCGCGCACAAGCTCGAGATCGTGAATGACCCATGAGCTGGAAGAGGTCGTGGGCGTGACCGGCGACGGCAAGAACGTCAGTGCGTGTGCCGAGGCGGTCGCGCGGTAGCGCGTGTGGCAGGAGGTAGTACGTGGGCGGTGGTGGTGGTGTGATCATGCGCGTGATTGGTCGGGCGCGCGTGGTGGTGACGGTGATGTCTCAGTGTGTGCGGAGGTCTGTTTGAGCGCACACGAGGCCGAAAGGTGTTGATCGAGGGCATGGACCTGAGCGTGCCGAGGCCCCAGCGGGCAAGTTCGCGCCAAGCCAAGCTACTCGGTTGAGACGAACACGACGTGTCACCGAACGATTGTGCTGCAAGTTTAGGGTTTGAGTAGTGCATTTCAGTCATGCAGAACAAAAACAATGCTCTTTATTTACATTCAGTTGCAGACCTCATCCTCGCTTTCTTCGTCCTCCATCGCGTCTCGAGCAGAGAACATCACGTCGAGCTCAGAAGCTACATTGACAAACTGTTCGATTTTGTGCAAAGACTTCACGACCACGTTCCAGATCTTCAACAGCGCGGCCCTGCCCGGGTTCTTCATCATTTTCCCTACACTAGTGCTTTTGTTATTGGAGACGTGTCATAGAGTAAAGTAGAATTCCAGCGCTGGCTCTGGATAGTTGGGTATCTCATAAAGAGAACCCGCAATGTCGTCCACTCGCAGCAGCTCCTCGGGCTCGACGGGGCCAATGCTGCTGCCCCACTTGTAGTATGAGTCGCGGGAGTGGCGATGGCGTCGAAGGATGAGTGATGCCTTGAGGAGATCCATGCTCGTGAGAAAGTAGGCAAACCCCTCTAGATCGCGTTCACTGAAATTGTGAACCGGAGACTCCTTCGGGACATAGATCGCCGACTGAAGCGCAGAGTCGACTGGAAATTGTGGAGCTCCTCCTGAACGTGGGGGACTTCCATCACCGTCGGAACCCTCAATCAACCAGAGCTCTTCCCGGGCGTCCGCGTCAGAGCCTGGCGAGTGCGAGACAAACTCGTCCGAGTCATAAAGCTTTGGCGCTGATAAGTGGAGGCATTCGGTGACCATTTTTTGGTGTGGCGGCATGTCTTCCTTTTGTTTGCCTTCCTCTTCATGGCGGCGGCGTTTGGCGTCAATCGCTTCATGGGGCGGGGAAACGGACCGTGACCGCTTCTTGCCGCCGTCTTCGTCGTCCACGGTGATTCTGTTCTATTAGAGTGAGGTTCTGTCATGCCCGCCTTCAGCGCCACACGATAAACTGCATTGTCCGTTGACACTTTCACCATAACCAGTACATACCGCAGCGATACCCACATGCCCACATCACTCCACCTCCACATGCTTTGTGAAGACTGTGTGTGCCGCCAGTCTTGCGGCGAAAGGTCCTTGGATGATGAGCCACGAACAGAGGGAGTGGACACTTGTAGCCGGTGAACATCGCTTTCGGTTTCGTATTAGAGCAACATCTACGTGTACCTAAAAGCCAACCACCCGAGAGTCGCCCGTGGTGATGTCGCCCGTGCCGCGCTTGGTCGTAGTAGGCGCGCACCACAGATCAAAGCGCGTCATGCCCGTGCCGCGCTTGGTCGTAGTAGGCGCGCACCACAGATCATGCCCGTGCCGCGCTTGGTCGTAGTAGGCGCGCACCACAGATCAAAGCGCGTCATGCTGTGTGCGAGGTGACGCAGCAGGCTGTTCTGGACATGCGCGACCGCCGCCGTGCGCCTGCAGTGCGATGGACGATAGGATGCCGCTGGGCACATTCTACCCGAGGGCGCCGCGCGTGCCGAGCCTCACGCAGGCAGGAACGCGATCAAGACGGAGAAGAGAATGTAGTTGCGCAGCACCCAGAGCAGCGAGTCGTGCCGCTCACACGGAGAGCACGGCCGCGTTCGAGACGACGAGAAGCAACACGAGGTCCCAGGGCAGTATGAGCGGCGCAAGCTCGACATCCATCGTCGTCGACGCTCGCTCGTCGGGTACTTGCCGGCCTTGGCCGAGCACGCTGTCCCGGGTCCAGTCTCGGGCGTGCGGTGCGCAAGTCATCCTTCGCACAAACGCCGAGTCCTCTGTGAAGATAGTCTCGGGCACGCCCGTCATGAATGGGTCGATCGTCGCGCACGCCTGCGTGTGGCCGGGCGCCGGCACGACTACGAACTCCCACTTGTTGGTCGAGTTGAACGACATCACAAACGCCAGCGGAAACTCGGCGCGTGCGGTCTCGCCCGAGAACTGCAGCTCGGTGAACGCACCATCGCGATGTCGGTAGCCCGTGTGCTTGCGCTGGCTCACGGCGTTGTGCACCATGTGTCGGTGACCGTCGTGATGTTCTTGGTGAACGTTGCGGTGTTGGCGGTCTTGGTGATCAAGATCGATTCGAGTGGAGCACTTCGACGCACTCGAGCCGCTAGACGAAAACGCTCTGCGCGGTCTTGCGCTTGGCCGTGGTCGTGAGCAGCAACGTAACAGTCGCCAGCAAGCCCTGGGGGACTTCTGCGACGATGATCACGAAGAAGCCGTTTATGAACGTGTGTAAATTGTGCTTGCCCTCGCGTCGTGTAATACCGATTTGCGAAGAGTACGCTCGCCAACGCGGCGATAAAGCGACGCCAACACCGAGATATAGCCGTCACCCCCACACGCGCCCGACCTAGCACACGCACGCCCACACCACCGTTGACCGCCACACGTTCGACCGCGCGACCGCGTCGGCCCGTGCGCTGCCGTACTTACCCATGGCCACGCCCGCGTTGAACTGCTTCAACAGCAACACCAACAGGGAAAAGATAAAGTAGTGTTTATGCACGTTCGGCAACTCGGAACTTGTTTCTGCAACTCGGCATAAGGATTGATTGACTCCAACGACTCCACGGCAACTCCAACCGAACGAAAAATACACTGGCTGGTCGAAAATACTCATCTCGCACCGGTACATGCACGGTACATTACACAGGCTTACTCGAATAAGACAGGCACAGTGTAATAGTTTTCAAGGGGATCCGCCGACGCGAACTCCAGACTCTCGAATAATAGTCCGTCTGACCGTCGAACTCTATCAGTGGCCGGATGGCTCCGATCCATTTGGAGTTTTCTTCACTCACGAAGTTCCCACGTGAAGATGGTCATTCGCCGACGCAGAACGCGCCGGCGCGCGTCGCACTTATCTGACTCAAGCCGCATCACAAATGCGGCGGGAGGAGGGATTTCAGCTGATAAGGACGTCTGCATCTCCCGGGGGCATTCCAAGCGCTCGTGGGAGTGCCGATTCTGCTACAAGCATCGGTGGATCTAGGATGTCTTCTCGGCACGACGACTCGACTGCTGAAGGGCAACCGACGCCCGTCGTTGCTGCCAGCGTACAGCGCGCTACTCGACGGGCGCGGCGGTCTGGCGGTGCCTGTCACGACCTCTGGGGGCAGACGTAGAGCCAATTTTTGGCGCTTGCTGGCGGTTCGCTCGAGTATCGCCATCGCTCGGATGTAACGCTGACAAAACTGTCGGAGTCGTCCGAGCAGCTAAGTCAGCCATTTCGCGTTGTTTGAGACGACCAACGCGGTCAGAGCAACGCAAATTGAGGACTGATTGGGACGCGTGGACGTACCTGACGGTGCGCATTCGTCTCCATTCGGTTCCGCCCGCTCCTCAAGCCGGCTTTGATACGACGCACGCCCATGCAGCAACTCCAGCGCTGTTTTGGCACAGCGCAGTTTCAGCACAGTGTGGTCGAAGTTGTGGAGCAACTCAGTATTGGGTCCCTGTTCAAAATCAATATGTCAGCCAGAGATGACGTTACTTGCGCATGATGACGTTCACGAACCTTGAGAAGGCGCGCGCGAGCGCCGCTACAACCGACCAAGTAGGCAACGCTCTGGATTCCGCCGTCCAATGCCCTTGAGATGTTTGCATGGTGGCCTTGACGATGCTCAGCACCACGGAATGAACAGCGAAGTTGAATCTATCCGAATATTGTGTCCCGAGCTGTTGCTTCAGGCGCGCCCGTCTTCGCATTAGTGCAGTGTCGGTGAAGAGCTCGGGGTACTGGTCGGCGAGCAACGACGCAAACGTGGGCGGTACGTGACGAAGCACACGCACGAAATCGTCGAGGAAACCGGGTATGCCGACTACTGCTCCAGGTAGGCTCACTTCCTGTCTGTTTGGCAACCTGCGGGGACGTCTTCATCCTGCCGCGCGCTTTTCGAGGAGGTAGGTTGATCTTTCCCAACGAGACACGACCCGTGACAAATGAGTCGGTGGATGCCTTGGAGCGCTTGCCCGGCGTGGCACACAAACTGTCCGCGACTCGCTTCCGAAGATTGGTGCGACCGACTTGCGGCGGCACGTCAAAACACTGACCCCCCCCCCCCTCAACACACACACACACTTTCATCCCTTTCGGCACCGTTGCTTGTGATGGTCTCTTATCCAATCTGCTGAGACATGCGGTCGACCACAGTCTTGAAATCACCCACTGGATTTGAATCACCGAGTCCCCCGAATGGGGGAACCTGCCAGAGACGGTGGTCCTCAGCTAGGATCAACGTGGCGGCGAGGAATGAATGTGGAGGGGCACGATCCGCTTGAGCAGCAAACTTCTCTTCCGGTCCGTCGAGGCTGGGTGAGAAGGCTACGACGGCGTCAGGTTCGAGGAGTCCTCACGGAGCCCAGCTGACTCTCGTTCGAGCTGTGCAAGCTCGTAACGAGCGACTAGTGGCTGCTGTGTGTCGTCATGAAGCCGTTCAACGCCCCGTCGGGGTGCACCGTCGCGCAGATTTTATTGTCGGTCTTCCGGAGGCAGTTGAACGTTGCGGCAGTCCACAGAAGAGCTAGGTTCCGCGTCGTCCTTGTGGATGCACTCGATGTCAGCACCGGCGACTTGAGTGTTTTCTGCAGCATTCTTCTTCAGTCGCTCGAGAAGCTCTCCAACGACGTCACCAGTCTCCATCGCGCACACTGAGAACTGAGCCGATCCTTGCGCCGTCAGGGATTCCACGAGAGGTTTGAATATGGACGATACAACGCGCCGCTTTTCGTTGTAGTCGAGCACAGCACAGTCGCTGACCTTGTAGCTTGAAGTACGCGACGGAAGGACTCCTCAGAGTGTCAACATTCGTCACGATTTCTGGCTCACGAGATCTTTGTACAAACACGCTCTACGTTGTAGAGCTCTTGATCGCTGCCTCGTACGTACTGATGGAACCGGCGGTGAACAAGTCCCATTCTTGGACCATGCGAGCCGCCGTGTACTCACTGAGTTCCGCGAGCAGTGGGCGAATGAAGTACGAACTGTCGTTGTGCAGAACTGTCGACGTCTTGAAAGCCACTAACGCCCCTTTTTTGGAGCACAGACGTGGCGTACGTGTAGACTGCGTCGCCCCAAAGATCGATCCGCTTGTGGCTACCGATCCCGTCCTTCGTCTGCTTCCAAGTTGATTCTGTGAGGTTGTTGGTGGCGTTGGTCGCGTCAAAGATCATCTTACGCTGGCAATTACTGCACTTGTCGATGCAGTTGAACCACCGCTGGTTCATACAGATCAGGAAAAAGCGATGCTGGGCAGTACTCAGCAGATCCTCGAGCAGTTGAACCACCGCTAGTTCATATAGAGCAGGAAAGAGCGATGCTGGGCAGTACTCAGCAGATCCTCGACGCGCTTCTCTCCAGAGTGAACGTATCGTTGGTTTTCGCGTACACGAGATCCTTGAGACTCTTGACCACCGTCGGTCGTTGCGCCACGGAGATGTTGTGCTTGGCATTACACACCCCGTGCTCGAACCACTTGATGACGTGGAATTGGCACAGCAGTACCTTGGCTGACGCAAACACCTCGAATAGGACTGCCCACTCACGGTAGTCCTCGTCAAAGACGAATGAGACAATCTTATCAGGCGCCGTTGGATTCTCAGACAGGAAAATCCTGAACATAGTCCGCATCATATCCTTCGACTGGGTCACCGACAAGAAGTCAGCGACAGACACACCGTGACCTGACGCTGTCGTGACAATGAATGAGCCTGCACACACATAGCATACGTGAACAATACGTGCAGTCGTCACCCAAACAATGAGTGCACGAGATGCTTACCTAGGTAGAAGCCGACGTTGTTGGTATCATGCGCCCAGTCAAACTGAACGTTATCGCCGTACAGGAGCAGGTGTGGAAAACGACACCGGCGAGCTGATCGTTCTGGCCGTCAATAAAGTAGACTTCTGACCCCAGTAAGCTGACGAACTGCTCCATGATGGCTCTGAAGCCATCCAAAGCCGTGCCCCTGTCGAGTCGGTAACGCCAGAAGTTGTACACCATCCCAGCAGTGATGCGACGACTGAAAATGCGGTTCAGGAAGTCAAGTGTCTCCCGCGTCTTGCAGTCGCCCGCTATCATCGACATCGCGTGCTTGAAGTGCATGGGATCTGTAACTTCGGAGGACGTGAGGTACGTTTGGTGCACATCCTCGTCCAGCGTATGGTTGTGCGCTGTTATCAACAAGTGACGAAGATTTTGCTTGAGTACAAACGCATTCTCTCACCTGCACACAGAATCCGATCGTACCGCATTCTTCTTTCGAAGTTCCCACTTGCCGGTTTCACTGTCCTTGACGGCCTCGAGCTTCAATTGAGCTTTGCACCCAGTGCGTCTTGTCCTGCGTTGCTGTGTCGCCCCGGATCCTCGAGGAGGCTGCTCGCACCCGTGGGTGGACTGATTGTTGCACTGCAGGTACACAATGCCCGCCGGGTACAGCCCCAGCGTCTCAAAAAGCGCAGCATCGTCGGCCTTCACCAGCGGTTCGCTCATCTTGTACTCTGTCGCTAATCTTCTGCACGTCTAAACGTCAGTTGTGGATTCTTCTCCCATGAAATCACAACACGAACGCACGTATTTGCTGCGCTCGCGGTGACTGAGCTGCGAACGCGGAACAGCGCGTGGTTGTCGAACAGGTATTTCTGCCAGCACTTGTTGAAGTCATCGTAGGTCGCGAAGCTGTCGTCAACGAACGGTTGCAGCTTCGTCTGCACGCCTATGCTGTCTGCCTTGGCGGCAGTAGATTTGTATGCCTCCTTTGCATCCTTTTGCAGCTTTGTTATGAGATTATGCCACAAAAAGAGTGTGATCATCACGCACCACGCTCATCGTCAGGATTGTTGTTGGTGGCGCACGGAGGTGCAACTTCATTGTTGTCGTCAGGTGTGGAGCTGTTGTTGTTCAGATGCAGCGTTCCACAGCTTCTCCGGATCCCGCTTGATGATTCTCTGATCATGAGAAATCGCGTTCAGACAGACCCTCCGGCCACGCGTGGGTCGAACATTGTCACACGCACCGTCCATGAGTTCCTCGGCGGAGTCTTTGCGCGCGGCAAGTCTCCCTTGTAGACGGCCTCGCGCAGCTGCGAGGCGCGCCACAACCCCATCCAGATAGCGAGGCGGCTTCGCCATTTCTCTCGATTCCGCAGGATGCCGGATACAGACTCGGCCAAAGCACGATGGAGTATGGTGCTGCGAGTACCACTCACGTGTCTAGCAACTCGAGCATGCCACCTGTGCCTCGTGCGTGCTTCCGCGACTCGAAACACGTGCGAGCAACTCGAACGGTTCTCTCCGTGAACGCGCTTTTTTCGAGCCGGAAGTTTCTGCGCGAAGCTTGTCATAACTTCGGTGAAATTGAAAGGACTTGCGCCCATCTCCTTTTGGAATTGTTTTAGACACTCTCCCCACGTTGGCATGCTTGGGAGTGGGTGCGTCGTTCCCGCACATCCCGGCAGCATTGAGTTTCGGACGCCGCAGAAATGACACCCTCTGGTTCAGTCAACACGAATCCCGCTTTTCTGTCAGCTTTTGCGACATTTGCGCATCTTTCTGGTGTGCGAATTGGTCAGTGCCCCGAGTCGGCAATTGGAAGCTGTCGTGTCACAGATTATGCAAAACCTTATACTTACCTCACTAAAATGGTTTTCAGACGGGTCAAATTAGTTCTGAGACCAACGTCTTACCACAAGAACCCGCGCTACAAAGCGATTATCCTGTGCTATTTGATCACGCGAAGTGACCCCGTGCCACCAACTATTCAATCCGTTCCAAGACGCAAGCACTGATGGCGAAGATTTCCGAACCTTGGGTTTAGCGCACGCGTTGTGTTCACGGGTGGCGTTCATCGTTCGACTCGCTGGTGTGTTTGCTGCTCGCCGACCGCGAGTGTGTGTTTGGTGTGTATGTGGCAGGCTGGCCGTGGGCGATGTGGTAGTTGACGCCCCAGTTGCCATCGGAAGAAGCCCCGGTCGCAATCGGCGCGAGTTCAACGTTTTTTGTTGTTGGTGTTATTGAGCCTGAGGTGCCAACTGCGCACACCGTTGATGCATCCCTCTTCCCAAGTACGTTTCCGCACGTTGGCTTGAACGATCAGGCGACGTGGCACGGCTCCAGCGCGCAGTTTGCACTGGTAGTGCTACGGAAACCGCTCCTCATGGTCAAGCTCAAGGCTGGAGAGCTGCAGGACGTGCTCCAATGTTCGACACTGCAATTTGTGCTGTCGGTCGTCGTCGGCATCACGAGTGGCTCCTACAGGGGAGCGAGATTGCGCGAAAAGGAGTTGAAGGTGCTAACACGAGACGAACTTCATCATTTGATCTATTACTTGGCTTCGTTCTACCTCTCCCCACCTCGTACTTGTCCACAAAAGTGTGTCCAAATCGATAGAGACGACGAGTCGTGCTCATCGGTGGCTTCTCGTCCATCGCGTCGGCGGCGGGTTTCGCCAGTTGGTGGGCGAACTTCGGAACTTCTCGCTACTTCCAGATAGTCTTCTGTCACACTGCCAATCATCATGCCATATCTGAAAACAGGGCTTCGAGACGCCGAGAGACTGATGGCGGACTATGGGGCAGAGATAGACGCTACATCAGCAACCATTTAGTTTTAACGCGGTTGGTCATCGTGAGGCGCCGACTTACTCCCCAACATGTCCCTTCGAGCGACACAGAGATACTTCGTAATCTCTCGCCGCTCTCCTTTTGGTGCCAAGTAACTGCACACTTTTGCACGCCCTGGCAACATGCTTCATCTGGTCCCCGATCCGTAAAGTCCGGTATTCTTAAGCTTCCTTTGCCACATGAATACCACGGCCGCGGCGGCG
>JAMFLM010000089.1:4046-15008 GCA_027475705.1 Pythium catenulatum
CGCGGCTTGGAGGACGCCTCGAGCGCGCGCGCAAAGTACGACTGCGCGGCCTTGCGCTGGCCCATCTGGAAGTGGATGCAGCCCATGTTGTTGAGGAAAATGCTCTCGTCCACGGCTTGCTGCACGCACGACGCCAGCAGCTTGATGCACTTCTTGTAGTTGGTGCGCAGGTACTCGAGGTTCGCCTTAAGGAACAGGCCCGTCGACTTTTGCACCGCGAGCGACGGGTGCCCGATCGCCGTCGACGTCTTGTCGAGACCCGGCGCACCAGCCGCACCAGCACCACCACCGCCGGAAGCACCGACGGCGCCGGCAGCACTGGCGTCGTCATTGCGGTCGCGGGCCTTGATCTCTTTCTGGAAGATCTCGAGCGCCGACTTGACCTCCTTCTTGGCCGTTTTCAGGTTGCCCAGCAGCAGCATGAGCTTGGACTTGTAGAGGTGCAGGCGGAAGCGGAACTCGACCACGTCCAGGCTCTCTTTCTTGGCCGCGGCCGCCGCCGCCTCGGCCGCCGCGGCGGCATCGGCGCCCGACCCCGCCGCGGCGGCGCCGTTGCTGCTCGCGCCGCCCGCCGAGGCGTCGTCGGCGTGGCTCAGCAGCTGCCCGTTGAAGCCGTGCGGCTTCTCCAGGTACGCGACGATCGATTGCGCCTTCTTGAGCGTCGCGTACCGCTCGCGGTCCGTGGCCACGCACCCGCGGCTGCTGTGCAAAATGATGTCGAGGTAGAGAAAGCACACGTGCATCGCGACCTTCTCGTCGATCGGCTCGATGTTGCGCAGCAGCACGTCCAGCACGCCGCTCGCGGCCGCGTACTGCTTCTGCTGGAAGAGCGCGGCCGCGAGGTTGTAGCGGATGAACGAACTCTCGCGCTCGAGCGAGAGCGCGCCGCCGCCGCCGTCGGCCGTTGTGGTGCCGGCGTCGTGGTCGCCTCCACCGCCTCCTCGTTTCTTGTTGTTGCTGTCGGCGGCGGCGGCGCCCTCGGCCGCGAGCGAGCTCAGCAAGTTGCGCAGGCTGTGCTCAAAGTCCCTGGCCGCGTACTTGCCCGCGACAAAGCCCGCGAGCACGAGGTTGTGCTGCACCTTGACGTCGCGCTCGGGCGCGATCTCCTCCGAGAGCTTCTGCAGCGCGTCGATCGCCTCGACGTACTTGCCGGCACTGGGGAGAGAGAGGGAGAGAGTCAGGAACTAAACCCATCGCGGCGGATTCCGACCCAGGGAGGCGACAAAAACGTACTTGTACTTTTGCTGCGCGCGGTGCGCGAGCGACGACTTGTTGTCTTTCCCTCGCGAGTCCCCCGACATGGTCGATTGCTCCTCACCCAGTCGCCGCGTCTAAAGCAGGCCACGCGTCCGTTCCCCCACATGGTTAGTCGCTGTCCCCTCCAGTCGTCGTCCCCTGCGGTTCCTTTCTGGGAGGATCGTCGTCCCGCACCTTCGATGTCGTCACGCTTGACGTTCTCGGTTGGTGCCGCGCGGTCTAATTTCGCGGGCCGCTTCGTTTGGTTCCCCCGTCGACGCGGTCGGATGCTAATGCTTACCGACGGTTAGGTCCTCGTCGTTCGTCGTAGCGGCGCTCGCCTTCCCCCCACTCGCACACGCACGCACAGAGAGAGAGAGAGAGAGAGAGAGAGAGAGAGAGAGAGAGAGAGAGAGAGAGAGAGAGAGAGCGTTCCTTCCGCCCCTGATCACGCCGGACTTTTGTGTCGGGATTGGGCTTTGCTTCCACACACACGCGCAGACAACGAACGAACTGCCTGGGTTCCCAACTGAAATCAGTTCGTAACTGGTCACTTGCGGCGAAGCCATCAAATTCAACTAAATAATTACATCTACCCAATCTTCGTCGGGATGTCATGTATTAACCTACGGACGAGGGAGGACTGATGGACATGACGAGCATGTGCGATCTGTTTTTCTTGATTGAGTGTTTCGTTGTCCCTATGTCATGCACACACGGTCTGCACGCGCGGCCTATGCAAACACGTTCTGCTGCTCCTCGTCGACGGTCATCGCGTCGTCCTCGGCGGCCTCCAGCGCGCTGAAGTTCATGAAGTGCGTCTTGCGGTGGATCTCGTGGTAAAACTCCTTCGGGTTGCCGAGCTTGAGGTCGTACTTCATGCCCGTGTTGTGCTTGACGCCCATGAAGTTGTAGTTCCACACGTCCTCCTCGGGCACCATGTAGAAGCCCAGGAAGCGGTCCGAGAGCAGCATCTGCACCTTCTCGTAGTGCGTCGGCACAAAACCCGCCGGGTTCGCGCCGCTGTCCTTGTTCTGGCGGCCCCACTCGTAGCCACCGGGGGTCAGCTTGTACGCCGTGAGTGAGCACGAACCAGGAGTGAAACTGCGCAGCGGGAACAAAAACAAAAACGAGTCGTCAGACCCTGCACCATAATCAGCAGAGACTCAAGGATAAAGTGCACGTACCTGCACGTGATGATGATGGCCTTCTCGCCGTCCCAAGCCGAGTTTTCAGACATGATCTTCGAGTGGAACGTGACGTCTTGCGGCGGCAAGTGCGGAAGCTCGCTTGGCTGAGTGTGGATCCAGCCCAGCGCCTCCATGCCTTCAAGGTACTCGTGCTCGGGCAGGTTGATCGGAATGCTGACACTCTGATGCGTGCCCAACTGCGGGGGCATGACGATGCACCGAATCTCCTTCACGTGCGGGTTATCGGGCGGACTGACACCGTAGATCAAGCCGCAGATTTGCGTTCGCAAATCGGCCACCGTGATGAACTTGTTGAGCACGTTCTTCGGCATCACATACGTGTACCCCGTTTCGCGAATGTCGTCCGACGACACGTAGATGTGGTTGGTACGCAGGTGCAAGTTCGTCGCCGAGATCGCACGCACGCGCCAGTCCGTCTTGGACGCGAACGACTGCTGTTCGTACTGGCTCGTGGTCGTGATGACCATTTCATCACCGTGCACGTTCACGGTCTTGGTCGTCACGGCCGTGAGCTGGCTCTGCTCTCGCGTTTGCTTCTCCACCTCCGCCATCTGCTGGCGTTGCAGCGACGGCGCCGAGATCTCCATGCCGAGAATGATGTCGCGGATCTCGGACTGGGTCAACGAGGCCACGTTCACGTTGTTCTTCTTGCCGTAGTCGCCCAAGATCAAGTCCTTCAGCTGAACCTCCACCTTGAGCCACTGCTCGTCCGTCAGCGACGGCCACACGTGGTGCGGCTGCGTGATCGTCTCCGCGTCAGGACGCAGCAAGATCTTGGTGCGGTCGTTGCTCACATGGAGCGCGCGCAGGATCAGGATCAAGCGCGAGAACGCCGTGTACGACGTGATCGCGTTCAGCCAATCGTCGTAGATGTTGAACAGCACCATCTGCGGCTCGGTGGCCTTGAGGATGAGATCGCCAAACTTCTCAATCTTCAAGCATGCCTGGAACGGAAGCTGGAGCTCGCTGCCCTTGATGACAATGTTCGGGAAGTCGAGCAAGTGCACTTCGAGCGGATCGAGCATGCCCTTGCGCGTCACGATGATCTGCTTCGGCTGTTCTTCAACCGGCAGCGAGCGAATGAGAGCAGCGACTTCCTCGGCCGTCTTCCACTTGGCGAGCTGGCCCAAACGCTTCTGACCCGCCCACACCGACGTGTGGATGATCTTCAAGAACAGCTGACCAGTGCGCGGGTTGAAGATGAAGATCGCACCGTTGATCGGCTTCGTGGTCAGGTTGCCTTCGAACGTCTTGTGGATCGTCACTCGGTACACGTTCGTATCGTCGACAAACCAGATGATCTGGTTGGAGAACAGCTCACCATAGTTTTGGCTCGACAAGTACGGCTCCGTCGGCTCCGACGAGTACAGCTGCAAGCCCTTGCGGATGCGCTCGCGGAGAACGTAGAGCGCCGGGTTCGCCTTCATGATCTTCGCCATCGCTTGCTGCATGAGCGGCTTGCATCCCGGGAACCAGTTGCCGTAGCCGCTGTACAGGTTGTACGCCAAGTCGATCGCGAGGAGCACGCCCGTTGGCGACGGATAGATGGTCATGTTGTCCGTCGTGTAGTCCAGGAACTTCGCGCGGCCGTAGCGCTCAATATCGTGCGAGTCGAAGTCGCCCCATCGAAGCTGGACATCGATCCAGTACTTGGTGCTCGTCGAGCCGTCGTAGTTGTCCTTGGTGTCGTGCAGCAGCGTCGGCCGGCTCATCTGCCACTTGTTGCCCCCGAAGAGCAGAATGTCCGCGCACGACGAGTTCATCTTATACGACTTTCGCGGGTGGATCGTCTCTTTCTGCACGTTCTCGATCTCCAGCGCGTCCAGCTCTTGGTCAAAGACTTGGCACAGATCCATCACCACCGACTCGTGGATCTTCTGCCACAAGTGCGCGCGGAAGATCTGGATGAGCGAGATCTTCAGCGTCGGGATCTTGCCGTGCATGAAGATACCCGTCAAGTCGAGCTGGACCTGGAAGCCCACGTACACATTCGCGCGGTTGATCGTGGGCGACCACCACAACGTGAATCGACGGTTCGGAATCTGGTTCAAACCGGAACGTTGCGCGTTCGTGAGCTTCTTGTACTTCATACTTTCTTCGAACCCGGACGCCTTCTCCCAGAAGAGACCCTCCCACGTCGGGAAGTACGTTCCCTTGAACAGCGTGTGCTCCAGAATACCTTCCACACCACCCAGCGCTTGGATGACATCTGTGCGGTAGTTGTTCAGGTTCCACAGCTTGCCGTCGTGGCGTTGGTGGGTCCACCAGAACGGATTCTGGCGCAGTACTTGGTAGCGCTTGAAGTCCGTGCGGACACGCCAACCCTTGTCGTAGGCAAGCGTGTGGCGATCCTTCTGGAAGAGCGTGTTGATACGCGGGATACCGCGATCCCACGAATCTTCCAAGTCTTCCAGCGTCAGTCTGCGGTTCTGCGCGTTCGCTTCTTGACGCTTCAAGGCGTACTCCGCCCACACACGCTGCGAGTCGATGAACTCGGACTCCCACGGCTGCAGGTAGCGGAAGAGGTTCGGGATCAGCTGATCTTCTTCGTGGGACATACCCGACCGGAAATGCGTCACACCCGAGTCCGTCTGCTTCGAGTAGCGCAAGTCCGACTGCGGGATCAGCACGTGACCCATCGACAGCATACCCAGACCGCCGAGTTCCTTCGGCGTATAGAACACCACGGGCGGGAAACGCGACGGCATCTTCGAGTTCAAACCGATCTTGATACGCGTCTGCATCTTGTTCTCGCACTTGACCAGCAAATCGAGCAGTTCTTGCGTTTGAACGACAGCTTCGCGGTAGTACGTCATTAGGCCGATCAGTGCCGAGTTCCACTTGTTGGCGACCTTCGTGAAAGTCGTGCTGCCGGACGACATGAGGATCTGGCGGATACGATTCTCGAACGATTGCATGGACTCCTCGTCCACACGCAAGTACGCTTGTGCCGTACGCTCCTTCGTCGCTTCGTTCTGCAGGATCCAAACGCCGTCCTTGTGCGAGAAGTCCTCATCGATGGCTCGGATCTTGGGCAGGATGCGGACCTCAAAGCCGCACATGCTGAAGAGAACGTTCGGGTTGTCCTTCGAGTACACCGACAGGAAGCTGTTTTCCCAGTCGAAGGTCGTCATCGAGCGCGGCAGGCGGTTCTTCATGTCCCAGAAGGTAGCGCGTCCGAGGTTGACGTCGTGCTTCATCAGACGCATACGAGCGTCACGCGGCCAGCACTTCTTGTTGTTGTACCCGACGACGTTCTCGTTGTTCGGATCTGGGTGCTCAGTCAAGTACCGCTGAATCAAATCCCGAGAGTCTTCGGCATCGAAGCGGAAGAGAATGTAGACCTTGTCGATGTAGCGCGTGTAGAGACGGATCGGATGGCGAGTCTCCGTCGCCGTGTCCTTAAAGGACAAATAGTCGTTCGGCATTTCTGGCGGACCAGCGATTTCGGAGGCACGCGTCAAGCCCAGAAGGAGAAGGTCGATGATCAGGCCGTAGTACTGGAAGATGAACGACGTGAACTGGAGGCCGCGCACGAGACCGTACGAGTTCGTGTGCATCATATCCTTGTACGCCAGCACCACGTTGTTCTTCGCCGTCATGTAGTCGGCGATGTTGTGATCGACGATCAGACGAAGCAAGCGGTTCAGCACGGTCAAGTCGATCTTCTCGTACACCTTCTCGAGCTTGGTCTCCATCATCACCACACACTCCTCGTTCGAGGTATCCCAGACGTCGTGCAAGTTGTTGATACCTTGGCACCACTTGTAAACAAGCAGCGGCGGCGGCTCCGAGTCACTCGGCTTGATCCACGACGGGAACAGGTTGCGCTTGTCGGCCTCGTACCACAAGTACTGGTCCAAGTACGCGTCAGTGATCTTCTCCAACGGCTCGATGTCGGTGACAGGAATCAGATGGCTGTACAGGTCCATGAACTCGATGTGAACCTCCTTGAACGCGCGCTGGGTCAGCAGGTGGCGCTTGATTCTCGAGAGAGCCTCGTGCGGGTTGTCGTACGCTTGTTCGATCAAACCCAACTCCTCACGCTGCGACTGGTTCAGACGACTGTTGACCGAGTAGTTCTCCTTGAGACGCTCGAGCGCCAAGATCAAGAGCTTCGTGTCATGCTTGTAACTGAGCGGAGGGAAAGGGATTGGCGAGAACTTGCGGTTCTCGAGCCAATGCACCGTCGTCGTGTAGACAGCGACAGCCTCCTCAGCCGACACATACGGGCCGTCCTTCAGGTAGTTGTGCTGACGTTCTTGCTCCGCCTTGAGCCACAAACGAGTGAGACGACCGAGGTTCTTCTTGCACACCGTCTTGTCCACCGTCGCGCCGCGCTTGATGCGCTCGCGGTTGTAGTGGGCAACGTTGGTCCACCAATCCGCTTTCGACTTGACGTACCGAAGAATCATGTTCTCGATCGGTGCGGGCAGTCCGGGCACCTTCCACGGGATGTTCGCCTTCCAGCATCGCCAGGCTTCACTCAGATGCTGCAAGATCGTGCGCGCCTTGTTCGCCTTCACACCCTCCGGCATCATGTCCAGAATGTCGTGCATCACAGCCGCACGAAGCTCCAGATCGAAATGGCTCTCGACACGCTGCTTCGTCACCGTCTTCGCGATACCCTTCGAGTGGCGGCCTTCGAACTGACGAGCCAACAAGTTGCCGAGCCAGCGTTCGAGCAGCGGGATGATACCACGCAAGAAGAACAGCCACACGCGCCATCCAGGAGCCCAGAAGCCACAGCCAGGACCCTTGCCAACCGGACCGGTGTTGAAGCGGTAGTAGATCAAGTGCTTCAAGTCCTTGCACATGCGTACTTGGCGCATGAGGCGGTACTTGTAGCGGTACATACCCGTCAGCTGGCCAACGTGCGCGAAAATGTACTGCAAGCCGTCGGCGAGCTGGAAGGCGTCCACGTTTCCGAGCCGGTATTGGACGTGCGCGTCGACAATCAGCTTCGTGAGGCGCAAGATCTCACGCGTCAAGTGGAAGGCGTTACCGAAACGCGACTTCTTGCGCTCCTTGGTCGTCAACGTCTTGATCGGCTTCAGGTTGAAGTTGTAGTCCAGGTGGAGGTAGTTGAGGTTCTTGCGGTGGATCAGCAAGTTCAACATGTTGTAACCCTGGCGACAGACTTGCAGGCCGGCCTCGACCCAATCCAACTCCGTGCTCTGGAAAAACTTGGTCGACTTGAGCGCCTTGAACAGGTACTTCTTGTTGAGCGCCTTGGGCGGGCGGTGGTGCAACGAGTTCAGCACCCAGCACTTGAGCAGCTTCTGGTAGCTCACGCGCACCTTGACGGGCTGACCCGGCGGGCAGTGCTCTTGGAACCAACGGTTCACAAGGGGCACATCAACCGCGCGACGAGTGCGCCCCGTGCGGAGGTTGAACGGACGCGGCGCCCAGTACAGCGCGATACCGTTGGCCGTGTTCTCGTTGTACAACGGCTCATCGGCCAGGATCGGAGCAAAGCCCATCGGGAGCTGGAACTCTTCATCTTCATCCTCCTCCTCGTCGTTGCCTTCGACCTGCTTCTTCTCGGCAGCTCGGTTCACGCGGAAGTGCGAGATGGGGTTGATAATCGGGTCGAAGTAGAACGCCGGGAGGTCCGGATCCTCGGCCTTGATGTAACACAACGCCGGGCGATGGTACGGTTGGATGTGGACCGCGCGCGGCCGGCTGTTGTAGAGGAACGGGAACGCGACCTTGTACTCCGTGCGGATCTGGTGGCGGATGATGATCTTGTTGATGTCGTTGAACTCGTTCCAGTCCTCGTCATCGTCGTCGACGTCGCGGAACAGCGGCTCGAACTTGGGTCCTCCGGGGATCGCGACGTTCAGCGCCTTGGCCGTGAAGAACGACTGCTTGTCGAACAGGTACTCGTAGTTCGGATCAATCAGATCGCTCATCAGCTGGCCGGCGAGACGGTGCAAGTTGGCCATGATGGGCACGGGCAGCTTCCACTTGCGGTAGCTCGGGCCGTTGACAAACTTGGAATCCACGAGCGGCTTCGAGTCGTACAGCCACTCGATGACCGCTTCGTCGTCCTCTTCGTCCAGCTCCATCGCGATGGCCTCCGGGGGCTCAATGTCGAGAATGTTGTCACCATAGTCCAGCGGCGGCTCCTCGTCATCGAACGGCGGGAAGCGCATGCGCTTGAAGTGGCGACGGTCGCGCTTCTCGCGACGCATCATGATCCACATGGTGCCCCACTGCGCGATGTACACCGGCTCGATGACCCACGGGATCTCGTTCACGAACGTGATGGCGCCCGTGATGTGGTACAGCACCTTGACGTCCTTGACCTGCTCCCAGGGCATGGGCATGTTCTCGAGCAGCTTGAACAAAGCGTGCGGCACGTACTTGAGCGCGCCCAGATACACGCGCTTGTCGTGGCGAAACTTCTTGGAACTCATGTCGCCGTGGTCCTTGACGATCTTGCGCACGTGCTCGGGCGGCATGTCGTCCTTGACCGACTCGACGAAGCCGAACTTGCGCTTCTCGCCGTACCGCTTCGCGTTCATCTTCGCCCAGCGGCGCGCGCGCTCCTCGAGCATCTTCGCGTGGGCCTCTTCGGGTGACAGGTTCTCCTGCTTGGCCGGGGGCTTGCCGTTCGGCGGCGGCGCGGAGCTCCCGTTGCCGCCATGGTGGTGGTGGTGGCTGTTGCTGCCGCCGGAGATGGCGACGTGCACACCCTCAATGGGCGGCGGAGGCGGCGGCGGCGGCGGTGGCACGCCGTTGCCGAAACCAGACGCCATGTCGATCTTCGACGCCCAGCGCTTGCTTTCTCTCTCTTCGACGCTCTCTCGAAGTTGAGCGGGTCCCCCCCTTGCGCTTCAGCCTCCGTCTCGGCACACGGACGTCGCTTGGGTTTCCCTTCGATTGCCTCGAGTGCGGGCGTGGGAGGAAACGAGGCACTCTGGAATCGAACCAATGGAAAGAGGATATAAAACCTAAAAACCTAGTACGTGGGGGGAGTGTGCATCCTCTGAAACGTGATAATGCATGTGGAGAACCCCGCCCCAACAAGAACGCGTTGAAGCTGGCTGACATCGATCGATGGAAAGAGGACCGCCGCCGACGCCATGGCGAGCCCGAAGGACGCGACCCGCGCGATGGACGCCGCGACGCCGTTGGCAGTAGTTCCGTCCAGTCACGATGAGGCGGCACTCGCCAAAGACGAGATCCCTTTGCGCCTCACGCTGGGCGACGCGACGCTCGTCATGGGTGCAACCGGCACCTGGGAACTTGGTGCGTGACAAGGCCAACTAACCCACAGGGCCTGGTCGAGGGCACGGGCCTTCTCACTGCACTCGCTACGCGCGAGCACTGTAGAGCACTCTCCGCTGCAGGAGTATGTTGAGCAGATCGAGAAGCTCAAGGAGCAGAATGCCAAGCTAGAGAAGGAGAACGCACAGCTCAAAGAACGGAGTCTGCGGCTCACCGAAGAGTCCAACATGGAGAAGTTCAAGTGCCAGCTACTCATTGAGATGGTACGAAGACACGATGGGCTGCGAGCAAGTTGCATGCTTGCGCGATAGTGACTAAAGTCTGTTGTGTCATGGAGAATAGCTCGCTCTCTCGAGCTTGGACGAGGAGCGGAGCCGTAGCGAGGCCGAGCTTGAGCGCGCAAGGATGACGAGCCTGCAGAACGACCTGCAGTCGCTTATGAGTGAGGCCCGCAGGCAAGGCGTGGACGTCCGCAAGCTTGGATCTGTCCTCTCGGCGCCGTGAGAGTTCATGATATATATTTCGCGATGCAGGGAACAGAGCCACGTACACATACAGAGCATTGTTCAATGGAGCACATGTGCCTGCCTCCCCCCCCCCCCCCTCCTCTCCTCCCAAAGCGAGAGATATTGTACAGAAGAGCGATGGATCCAGAGGGTATTGGGGGGAGATCTCTTACGGATTTGTCGGCTTCGACGTGATAAATCGAGATAAATCAGCCCAAATTTTTCGGAACAAGAGAGGCGCACCTGTGTGCTGTATGTTGGCCACGGAGGTCCACACATCTCGGCCTTCAAGAACGAGAGATCGCACTTGTCAGGCAGACCTCTCCCCAAGAAAATCCGAAACAGTGAGACGCACACTCTCGCAGTCTCGACCCGCGAACTCCCGCCGACTGACGTTGGCTCCCCCCTGTATTGGACAGACTCATTTGGCGGATGCAGGGGGCCAGTACGTACACATATCCGCCGAACGCCTGTCATGCCCGTTGTCCATGTGGCATCGGCACCTCCCTCGCCGCCCGGCCGGCTATTTCTGCCCCCCGTAGGCAGGTCTGTGTATCTCGAATTGCGGGTGTGAATCGCACGGTAGCACATCACACCTTGTGATACTGAGTTCTCTATTGAAAACCAGAAGAGCTGATTTTTGAGGGCACTTGCGGCGCGAAGTTGGGTTCCCGATGGGTGACCCCGGTGCTTGCCTCGGCGGATTGCACTCAACACCGCACGCTACAGTCACGCACTCGAATCCTCCTCGATCTTCGCGCCGATGTATCATG
>JAMFLM010000090.1:0-15004 GCA_027475705.1 Pythium catenulatum
GGGGGCTGCATGTCCGACCTGAAGGATGATGCACTTCAAAGCCCCATAGGAGAATATTCGATTGTCTGTGGACTATATCAAGTGTATGTAGTCTACGTAATCGTTTCTACCAAGATTCTGCCATTTCTACCTTCTTCCTACCTGGCTGAAGGTAGGAAGACACCAACCATACTTGCACAAAGTCGACTGATCGCTTCACTATTGCATATCCCGCGGTCAGTGCGGTCACAATACGGTAGAACGACGCCTGGGATATAGTTGGTTGAGCGGGTCTGGACACAGCGGATTGGTTGATGTACCAGCCAAAAATCACTGAGCTCGAACGACGCCGCATGACAGCACGAAACTCGAACTAAACGCCTCCGAGTCTAAGAGCAATTCCAACGGTTGCCGCCGCCCAAAATCATTCTCGTCACTGATTGGCTGTTCATGGTACATAAAATCGACAAAATGGACAAGAGACCTGACATTCACTCCTGTTTTCGGGAGCCAATCAGATCGATCCGGCATTTTGCGGTATCCAATCAGAAGAACGTATTTCGGAGGCTTTGCCGGAAAACTTTGGTTTTTCGGGCAATTCTGCCCTGGCTGTGCACTTTGCCGAAAGCGGAGAGCGTCCATTTCGTTAGGGTTATCGGGCGGCAGGCACCGTTGGAATTGCTCTAATACGCTTGGTTCCCAATGAAAGAAACGACACGTTCTCCGAGGAGAAAATTGCTGACACAAAATTGTCGACTGTCGGCTTGTCAAAGCGCTGGGGGGGTTCGTAAGCTCTTCTCGAGCTGAGACCCTGCTCGTGAGGCCCCTGAGTCACAACGCCTCCGAGCAAACGATTAACTGCTCATTATGAACTCAGGAACAACAGCTTTTAGAGCCTCATGATCAGGGTCTCGACGCAACGAACACAGACACGCACGCAGCACTCGTCGCTCGATTGACGATTTGCGCGACGTCGTGTAGCATTCTGAGATGGTTGGTTGCAAGCTCTTCGTCCATCGGGCTCCTCCCGCAGCCGAGCAATGCGAAGCGTTCTCCGACGACCCGCTTTAAACTCGTCATCATTGGAGAATAAAGTTCACATCTGCTGAGCCACGTGCACGAGCGTCTTAACTACCATTCGTTCTTATCGGCCTAGACCCCACGCCAAGTCCCTGGGTTTCGTCTGGCGTCTTCGGACGGTGCATGCACGTACCAACGGTCGATGCTCTCCTTCCCATCAAATGCTCGAGGCAAATCGGTAGGAGAGTCGATAGTCATGAAGAGCTGCGTCGGGGCTGGGCTCGGTAGTTTTGGAGCATATTTCCCTTTTTGCTGAGGTTGTTTTCTTGGAAAAAGAGGGGACTCGCTCAGATCACCATCTTCGTACGTGTTACTTGCCCTTCTTTGAATGCATTTTTACTTCTTCACCAGAGTTGTCTTCCATTGCTCGTGCTCACCACGGCGTTTCCTTGGGGGTACCGTGAGGCACACACACCTCGGTGCAGGTGTGGGACACACTGTACAACGTGTGCATCCCTTTTGTTTGCAACGGCACAAACTCATCGCCAAACCAACAGACACCGGTTGCTGGTGGTCGTGGCACTGGTGCTGAGACAGTGACGGGTCGCGGGGTCTAAGAATTGCGGGTGATGAAATGGTTCCGTGTCAAGGGCAGCTGGATGTGTCCGCTGTGGGCGTGGTGGACTCCACATGTTCCAAATGTACACGAAATGTACCTAGATTCTGGTACGTTAGGTATCCTATCCCTGATATTGATGGAATATGTGGTTATTGTTGACACCAGACCGTTGCAAAAATGAACGAACTGAAGGATGCGAAAATGGGAGTTTGCTCGCTTCCGATGAGCGTATCTCCGCAACTGCCACCCGCACATGAGCAAGCAGCATCTCATTGTCATCACCACACGCAGGGCATCATCATGTTGTATCATTATGCGCTATGGTGTCGATTCCGCGCTTTCCATTTCTCGCCCGACCTCCCCAAAATTGTTTACTCGACTGGGAGGATGGGAGTTAAGTCGAAGGACGAGAAGAGATGCTTCCTGTGTCCGGAAATAGAAGGTGGCTCGATGGGTAAAATTCGAAATTAAGCTAGGATAAAATGGTTTTAGAATTTGAATAGGACAGGAGGCCTCATTTTCCATAGCCGAATTTTTGGTGAAGGAACCGCTATATTTTTATACTTGGCTGAAGAGATATGACGATCTGAAAATCATCATGATGGAAACCACAGTCACCCTGTCAAAACAGCAACTCCATCATCGTACTGTCCCTGATACTTAAGGTACTAAACGATACTAAGATTGGTATGGACCTCCTTTTATTTCCGGGCAGTTCCAGACAGGCGTTTGTTTATATTTTCGGACAGAGGAAGTAGGTCTGATCTGTGAGAGGGTTGGTTGGTAAATGGTACTAAACTAGAAAAAAACAACAAAACGGATACAAAGCACAAACAGAACAGCAGGAACGGTTACCCCACGAATGCAATATTTTGTTATTCTGTACAACATCACGCTTCTGTCGACAACTCGGCGATTCTCAATCTTGTCTGTGGAGGTGCCTTCATCATTCACATACTCTGGTTTTTGATCAACACCTTCACCCTTGCTCGCGACGTGACCCGAGATAATGCTTGCAACTGACGGTAACCAACACTTTCGGAGGCAAGTAGAGGCCCATGTGCTCCATGGTGCGTCCTTACTGTGATCGCCATGGCGAACGGAATTTGAAGTGGGAACTGGCGGCGTCGTAGCGTGGAAGAAAGCGCGCTTACATTGCTGTCGCAATTGACCCATGGAATCAGAACAACCTGCCTTTCTTTATGACCCGTGATGACCTTTGCGAGAATGCAATGCGGCTCAAAGCAAGAACGCGCTGCCGTGCGCTGTTGCACATACGATTGAGCGTGCTCAAATGCGTGGTCGATTAACCCTCTCAGATTCTGAATGGAATCATCCGTCGTCTCGAAGACCAAACGGATCTTTGCGTAAACCTGCTCCAAGCTCGGATCTCGCTCATGTCTTCCCTCTCCAACTTCCAAGAGGAAGTTAGTGAACTTCTCGATCTCTCTTGCCTCACTTGCAACGGCAGTGCGTCTTACTCGCATGTTTCTCCGCTAAGGCCCAATCTCAACCGGATGCATGCGGCCATTTGCACGAAACAAAAGCAAACGATTTGGCTGAAAACGGACGGTGATGCATGCATCACTATCGGACGATTTGGCTCCGCGTGTGCATCGAGGGATGAGTGGTGTCCGCATTTTGCCCAATCGCTGTCACTCTGATGGGAATGACAATTCGATATTTTATTACCGAATTTCGAACTGCAACATCAGCCGATCCTGGCACTCGAGCAGCTCCCCGTCACGAAGTGAGACACGACCAACGCCGTGGATGTGGGCGTGAGCGATTATTCATCGCGGTGGCGCAGCAGGAACGACACGGGCGCATTGCTGCTGCTAACGCCGTTGTTGATGCGTGTCTTCGCACGCTGCTCGCGGATCTGGACGGGCTAATCTGCGAGAGTGACGATTGAGTGTGTATCTGCGCCCTCGTTGTCGCAGCGGCGGCCCGCGCTGCTTCGGCGCGCGAGGCACAGCCAGGGCCAGCATGGCGACCACAAGTGTGCAGATCACGGCGGACGCCGCGACGTTCCGCTTGGTCGCCGGCGGGTGCGCGGTTCAAGCGAGCAACACCGGTACCGCGTACGCGATCAAGACGCACGGTAGCGAGCCGGCACAGCAGCGCAGCCTCCTTCATCTGCTTGCACGGCCGCGTCGCCGCCGCGGCGCCGACAAGCAACCGCGGCTTAACGATCGCGTGGAGCGCCTTGGTGGCGAGCACGAGCACGTCGCTGTCGTGTGGCTCGCTGAGCGCGGCCACGATGCCCTCCTGCTTCATGTTGGCGAAGTGCAGGTGCATCTGCGAGCTCGATGCCGTCGTCGTTGCGCAGTTCGCGCGTTTCGATCCACGAGAACGTATTCCTTATCTGCAAGCCGCACATATACTTCAAGCCTTAGAGTTGTGAACAGAAATGCATGGGTTTGACTAGGATGTAGCATGAAAGCATTCGCTCATGATGTTTGTCTGCACCCAACGTGTCAGTTGCAACGACGTGTCGCTCGCCTTCATCCTAGCAGCGCCGCAGCGTCAGTGTGAATAGCATCCATCATCTTAGACGGTCCGTGCCGCGCTCACCATTCAGTCCGAGGTTGGCGCATAACCGAGCTTTTCCATGATGAGCTTCCGGTCGCGGAGGCAGAGGTCGAGGTCCCCAGAGAGTCGGGCCTCGTCGTCTTCAGCTGCCGACTGCAGCTCGTCTTGGATCGTCTCAATTCGCGTGCGTAGCTCGTCGAGTAGTCGGAAAGCGGCCGCACGCTCCACTGAAGTGGACATTACGGTGCTCGAGACGGCTCGATCTTGGATTTCTTGGCGAGAGGCGATAAACCTCTCCAGTGATCTGGACATGGCCTGAATCGCATCGCGCGTGAGCTCCACCTGCTTGGCTGTTGTCTACACCATGAATCGTACGCCGCCGGTGTCGTGGTCCCGCTGCCGCAGCTGTCCGGCCCTGCTTCTTCCGCTCCGCTCCACTTGTCCGCTCCGTGTGTCCACTCGCTTCCTGACGCCCTGGCCCATGGCCCATCGAAGATGCCGACGAACAGGGAGCTGCCACCTTGTGCCAGCGCAAGGTGGCAGCGAAACCGATTCACCGTGCGCCCCACGCCTCCCACGCGCTTCAGCGCTTGCCATCATCTGCTGGTGGTGCTGAAGTTCCCGTTCCCGCTCCCGCTCATGGTCATGCGTCGACGTCGAGCCCGACGCCGCCCGTCACTGCTGCTGCTGCTGGTGACGTTGGCGCTGTCGCTTCGCCTGCCGCTCCCGTGCCCACGTCGAGCCCGAAGGCGCCGATGCCTCCGGAAGTGCCGCCTTTGACGACGGAGTGGAGCGCCGACGTGTACACGTGGATCTTCCTCAACCACTTCTACTTCCTTGACAACCAGAACCTCAAGTGGATGCGGCCCGTGCTGCTCTTCACGACGACGCACTGCCCCACGTCGGATGTTGCGCCGTTATCCTCGTCCTCGTCGTTACCCTCCTCCTCCACGACAGCGACAACGACGACTAGCGACGCTGTCGATCGAGGTCATGATGAGCTGCGCGACGTCGCGCGAAACGGCCGCGTCCGCAAAGCGCGCGCACGAGATCTGGAGGCACCCGCCGTTCGATAACGTGAGCGACACGACACTCGCGGGTCGTACGTTGCGGAGTACGACTGGTTCGCCACCGAGATGGTGGTGGACGCGGTCACGTGGAACGACGGCCTCGTCGTCGTCGGCAGCGAGCCGCGCGCGATGCACCTCACCCGTGAATCTGCACGTGTCGCAATCGCATACAAGGGTTTGTGGGCGCGTCCGCGTGCCACGCCGCTGGCATGTGGACGAAGCGGTCGCGGCAGACGGTGGTAGCGTCGCAGCGTGGATTGGTATCCGACACGCAGACGCACCGCTGGTAGCCGACATGGTTAGCAACAGCGGTACGTTTTTACGATGGAGTAAGAAGTGTAGATACCGATTTGTTTTGCTAGTACCACATACTCCACCGAGTGACGCGGAACAGGAGAGTGGGGGGGGGGGAGGTGGTGGACTGGTGTGTGTGTGGGGGGGGGGGGGGGGGATCGGTGGCGTGTGAACCCCGCCTGCCTGTTCATTTTCGCTTTTCCTCGCTTTCTCCTTAAGACGAACACCTCGCCCCAGACCTGGCGTCACGCTTCAACCATCAGGTATGCGCCCTTCGCAATGCTCTGAACTGGCTATTTTGTGCTATACTGTTTTGTTGTCGATTGAGTGGTTGCATTACAGCTGGATCTTCACGCTGTCTCCTGTGATGTGCAAAGCGTGCAACACCGCCACGCGTTCTGCCGTCGTTCTATGAAGGACCGGGGTGTGGCGTATACCATGCTAGGCGCCTTTGGGTGACCGTTCCGGTCCTGACCTTTGCACGGCGCCCGCCGAGGCCCCATTCGAGTGCCGATGTCCGACGCGGAGCTGTTCGAGGACGCAAAGGAGGCCTCGACCCGCCGTGGCCCGCGCCCTGAAGCATCTGCTGCACGGCCTAGCTGCCCTAGCTGCCCTCCATCTGACGATGTGCGAATGACGCCTTCCACTGCGCATCCAACCGGTTTAGACTGTCCCCTCATGATGTGTGATCTGTTTTCCTTGACTGTGCTGCTAGATTTTAGGACACTTCCTCACCGATTTCGACTCATCTCTCGGTTTGCGAGTTTTCCAGTACCAACAACCGCTCTGCCGCCAAGATGTGTGAAGGACCGGGGTATGGCTATTGCTGTGCTAGGCGCCCTTGTGGTGACCGTTCTGGCTCCGACACCACCGACTTTTCTCTCTGTCGTCACGATGTAGAACTGAGGAATGAATGCACAACAGAGTGTGCTTCCCGGACCTGTGCTGTGTTTGAGTTACTCGTTCCATTTTACTGCTATTTGTCTCTCAATAGATCGACGATTCGTGCTGACTGCACGGCTGCGCCGGCGATGATTGCGTGTTTTGCTGTAAAAGTTGAGTGCTCGCAACTACTACTTACTAGTACTACGTAGTGCTAGTTAATAGTATCAACGAACATCACCAGCGTACAGATGCGTCTTCGCGAGCGTAGAGCTAGTCTCCTAGTCGCCACCGCTCGTCGGCAACTTGGCGCGTGTTTTGGATCCGCAGGGCCATTTGCAAGTTTCCACGTGGCGTAGGCCCACCCTGCACTGGGAGGTCTTACATTGGGCTGCAGTGCTCGATTCAAGCAAAATGCTCTAATCCAGGTTAGGCGTAAATGGTAATTTCAGATCCAAATCGAGATTCCATTCCTCACACCCTCACACTGATACTGCAAAGCAACAAGCACGATCAGCTAACTGCCATTCCAACGATGCCGCTTGATGCTCCCGCTGCCGCTGCCGCGCCGACGTCGGCATCGAGCCGGACGGCGCCGGTGTCCCCCGAAGCGCCGCCTTCGACCACGGAGCCCGGCGCTGCTGTTGGTGCTGACGTTGGCGCTGTCGCTTCGCCTGCCGCTGCCGCGCTGACGCCGACGCCGACGTCGACGACGGCGCCCGTCGCTGCTGGTGGTGCTGACGTTGGCGCTGTCGCTCCGCCTGCCGCTGCCGTGCCCGCGTCGAGCCCGACGGCGCCTGTCGCTGCTGCTGCTGCTGCTGACGTTGGCGCTGTCGCCCCGCCTGCCGCTGCCGCGCCCACGTCGTGCCCGACGGCGCCCGTCGCTGCTGGTGGTCTTGACGTTTGCGCTGCCGCTGCCGCTACTGCTGCTGCTGCTGCGCCGACGCCGACATTGTTCCCGACTCCCTCTAGGCGTTCTCAGCGAGTAAAGACACTCGAGAGCCGGATAGTACAACCGATCCGTGCCACTGACAAGCGTCGTCGTCAAGAGGTTGTGTCAGAGGAGGAAGTCGATGACCAAGAACTGGACACGACTTCACCAAGACGAGTTCGGAGTGAACCCGATACAGACCAGGCGGACATGGACAGCTATCCGCTTGCTCCCTTCGATCGTGACAATTTCGTCGAAGCGATGGCTGCCGAGCGACTCTTGGATTTGCCGGATCCTGACGACATCAACGTGATCGAGGTTGATGTCGACGATGGGGAAATCGATAACGAGTCCGAGCCAAGTGGTTCTGAAGTGGGAGATGCGGATCCACTCGACTTCGACGACGAGTTCGACGATTGGGGTACGGAGGATGTCGAGGACGCGGCGTACGTGGAGTCCGAGCACGTCGCTGAAGCAACCCAAGGCTACGTATCCAAACAGTGCGGGGGTTTCGGCTTGGCGCCCGCATCTCGTTCGATGAGGGCATGATACCCAATCGCAGTCGATTCAACCCGGTTCGAGTCTACATGGCTGCAAAGCCGAACAAATGGGGCACCAAGTTCTTTCTCACATGCTGCGCTGAGACTGCGTACTGTTCAAGGTTAGTTCGGCTGGGTGAACTGCATTGACATTGGCTGACTATATTCTGCATCAATCTGGATTGACATTGACTGACTGTATCCTGCTTCTATAGAGTGGAAGTCTACTGTGGTGCTGAAGAAACAAACGCCAAATCCCGACGCAAGAAAGGCGAGCCCAAGGCTGAAGATCCATAGACCATTTCGGCCATGGTGGTCCGGAACATCACCAAGGCTATCAAGGGTTTGCCAGCGAAGCGTCTACCATCACAGACAACTAACGTATTTACCCAAATAGAATGCCTTACCCAAATAAGGAAGCGCCCGTTTAGTACGCCGTCCAAAAGGGCGCACAACAAAAATAGAAGTGCCCCCGAATACAACGCCCATCGTCAACGTACAGTACTTTATCTTTTACTATCCCTGCTCTATTATTGCTGGAATATGTCTAAATAAGTACATTTATTCCACACAGAAGCATATGAAGGAGTAAGTACACAAAAACCACTGACATAAGGGGAAGTTTCCCCGACACATCTGACGTGCTGAAAAATAGAAGCTCGCCCGATTAGAACGCCCTCCGAATAACGTTTCCCCCGTTTTGTGCGCCCTTGCAGCCTCGGACCGCACGTTATTGGAATAGTAGACGGTCTTCTATTTGGGTAAATACGTTACTACACGTCGGTGTCGCTCGCACTCAAGCTTTTCAGTCTCGGCTTCTACACTGTCGGAACGGTACGCGCGAATCGATTGGGTTGTTGTAACGACATCACATACAAGCATTAGACACGTCCGAAGTCGATCCCGCGGGGCACTTATCGAATAGCGACAGCTTCGATCCCCTCGATCTCGGTAGAAGCATCCACGACGTCGAGATCCGTTGCTCTAGCTCCAGCTGCGGCAAAGAAGAGGCGTACGAGTACCACGACGGCTGTTCCAGTTCCCACTGACGTTTCCGCTGCGAGTGACGAGACGTCCCCTACTACCATCCAGGACACCGCTCCCACCCCTGATTTGGTCGCGGTCTCCTGGATGGACTCGAAACCAGTCAACTTTCTCGCTACCGGCTGCGGGACGACCCTGGCATCGGTGGAGCGCAAGGAGAAGGATGGCTCAAAGACCACTGTTGCATGCCCGCAACTGATTGTCGACTACCACAAAGGCATGGGTGGTGTCGACGTCCACGACCAGCTTCGCCTCCAGCGCTACAGCACCCAGAAGTGTGTTCGTTTCAAGAAGTACTACAAGGCGTTGTTCCTCGGGCTGGTCGACATGGCCGTGATCAATGGCTACATCGTGCACAACATCGCGCTCAATCGGGTGAACAAGCAGCCAAGCACGCACGCGGACTACATGAACCAGCTCCACAAGTCGCTGCTCGCGCTGACCAAGGCAGATCTCACAACGAACTTGGATGCGGAGAACTTGATCGCCAGCTCAACTTCACCAAGCTCCCACGCGCTAGTCCAGATTACTGAGATGTACACGGGTGGTGACCACCCGAAGCGTCGCCAGCATCGGTGCAAGGTGTGCGCTGCCTTCAATACCGGCAAGAAGACCTCCTTCGAAACGTCGTGGTTCTGCCAGTTGTGCTCTGATCGCGTCGGTGGTCTGGTGTCGCTGTGTGATCGAGCGCGCCGCAAGGAACAGGGCAACACTCTCACGTGCAGCGAAGTGTGGCACAAGATGTGGGCGAATGGCACGGCCATTCCAGCTGATCTTCGTCGCAAGATTCGATTCCGCAAGCACAAAACTGGAGGTGGGCATCAAGACGAAGGCGAGGAGCAAGATGAAGACTAACCCGTCGTTTGGCTCATGTTTTGAATGCGATTCTCTGTTTTACGTGTTCACTGTACAAAATGTGGCGGGTCGGGATCGCACGGCCGAGCCGCTCGTGGATCGCGAGGACCACGGCCGCGAGCTCGAGCTCGTGGCGCCTCGGCCGCCGGGACTTGCGCGCACTGTGCGCCAGCCCCAGCGGCGCCGCCGCGGCGGGGGCCGCACTCGTTCGCGCACACGGATGGCTACTGGTCGCGTCGTCGTCAACACGCTCAGTCGACGGCTCACCCCGCTGCGTCGACGGGGCTTCGTCGACGACGAGATCGCGCAGACGATCGCCGAACTGCTCGGTCACGCCGAAGACGATGCTCGGGTCGTTCTCGCGCGGGTTCATGGCCTGGGCCGCGAGCGCGATCGCCTGCGCCAGTGTGGCGCGCGGCGCGACGCTCTGCACGTGCTGCATCAACTTGCAGGGCAGCCGCGCGGCCGCGAGGTGCACCATCGTGTGCTGCACGATGCTCTGCACGACGATCTCGCGGTCGCGCGGGTACCGCGTCAGAATGCGCTGGAACGGCTCGCGCTCGACCACGCACATCTCGACGTACGTCACGGCGCGGATGTCGGACGACCGCTCGTAGTTGGCCAGCAGCGCCAGCTCGCCCACGACTTGGCCGCGCGTGGCACTGTGGTGGTCGCCTGGCCGTCGTCGCGCGCGCTGGTGGGCGCGACGCGGTCGGCCTCGGCCCACGCGCTCTCGCGCATCGAGTACCGCGAGTGCGGACGCACCTTGCCCTTGCGTGGCTTGCGTCCACGGCGGCGTCCGCGGACTCGTCCTCCTCGATCATGGCCGGCGTCGGCGGTTCGTAGTTACCCATGGGGTACTCGAGCTGCTTGCACGTGCCGCGGTTGATGATGTAGCACTCGGCGCCGATCTCGCCTTTGCGCATGAGAAAGTCGTCGAGCAAGTACAGGCGCACGCGCAGGATCAGCACGAGCTGCTTCTGGAAGTCGGGCGAGCACTCGCACACGTGCGGCACGTGCATCACGAGCTCCATGTACTTGAAGAGCACGACCTCCAGCTCGAGCGTGTGGCTCAGCTCCCTGGTGAACTGGACGATCTCGCCGTCCAGCGACTCGCACTCGGCGTGCAGGTACTCGTAGTACTGGTGCACGCGCTTGCGGATCGGGTGCGGCAACTCGAGCTTGCCCATGATGCTGAACACGCGCTCCATCTTTCGCTGGTACGCCGTCTCGTTGGCGCTGAAGTTGGAGACGAGGATCGCAACGTGGCTGAAGATCACGGCCAGCGCGATGGACCCAAGCAGCACGGCGATCGAGGCGAAGAGATCCTGCGCGGGCGTCATGGTCGGCAGCCCCTGGCCCTGTAGCAGCTGCAGCGCGTCGTAGATGCCGTGCATAAGGATCGCGAACGGACTGCTCGCCGCCAAAAAGTGCGGGTCGCTCTCAGCGAGCAGTCACGCCCAGAAGCACGTGAAGTAGTGCGCCATGAGCGAGACTAGCAGCACGATGCCGCCGATGCGCACCAAGTGGCCGTAGCGCGAGTACAGGATCCAAGCGATGAGGCTCTTGTCGGCGCGGCGGATCGCCTCGCGCTTCCACGCGGCGCTGAACGCGCGCACGTGGCACCGCACGCTGCAGGCCTGCACGGCGAGCCAGGCGCCGTGCGTAAGCAGGCGCAGCCACGTCGGAACGGTAACTGTTTCCGCGTCTGCATAATCTCTAAGCCCTTCAGCTACTTCAATGTTGGAGGACAATCGATATTCAGCGGGAATAGAAATGTCAAGGTTTTGTCTAACTTTTGCACCGAGTCGTGGATTCAAACAGCCAATCACAACCGCGTTCGGGCGAAGCATTCGAGACACAAAAACGACAGAGCGGGAAAATTGCGATGGAATTTGAATATCATGATTCTTCGCGCCAAAAAGCGCAATACTTTGTTTCAGTCTAAATTCTATTCTGGACCGTACAGAATAAGGTTTGGGGCTAGGGGGTTAAATAGCTCGTTGTTCAGAGAGAACCTGGAATGGAAGATGATTTGCATCAGATTAGTAGCCTCTCCCATGACAAAATCTCCGAGGTTGAACACTTTACCATCCGGAGAAGCGAACGACAACTGCGCGCTCGTGCGTGAGGCTTTAAATCTCAGCGCTGAAGATATTGCACTCTACGTGGCGACGTATGTGAATCGAAATACCCTCCAGCAGCGAGTGTCTGTGCCTCGAATCGTGTTCAACCTTGACGAGCTAGATCCAATCACAATCGTGCCTCTCGTCCGCGAACGCACCGCTGCCAAACTGTCGTTTGATCATCAGATTGTCCGGCGCTACCTCGATCGCTGCGCAGACGCCATCTTCGAGAAGATCGGCCGTGTTGACAAGTGCCTCGGCTTCATGGATGGTTCGATTCGTCGCGTACGCCGACCAAGTTCTATCAGCGAGTCGTGTACAGCGGGCACAAGAACACCCACGGCGTTCAATCTCACAGAATCGTGGTGGCCAACGGATTGCTGGTGTGGTGTCGATGATGGGGCCGATCGAGGGCGACGTAACGATGGCTTTCTTCTCCCAAATTGTGAAGTTCACACGGACATGCAGCAGTGCCCCGGCGTCTATCTCTACGGGGACAAAGGGTATCCCCTCCTCCCAAGGTTGTTTTCACCAACTCGCATCTCAACCGAAGAGCAGGAGTACAACCGCGATCTGAGCCGTGGACAGATCGCAGTGGAGTGGGGCTTGCTGGCATCACCCGCTATTTTGCGTTCTTTGGCTACACGAGAAACATGAAGAGCTTCAAGTCGCCAGTGGGTTCGCTCAATTAGTTCGCCATTTTTCGCACGAACTGCGTCATCTGCGCCACGCGCCGAAGCCTGACAAAGCGCCTACTTTCGCTGTCGATCCCCCGTGCTCGAGATCGACCTCGCTGACCTCACTACGGATGGTGATGTTGATGAAGGCGCCCTCGAGTCCGACCAGGGGTGGGGATATCCACGATGTCTTTGACTCTAGCCCTGACGAGGACAGCCAAAGCGACAACAACGAAGACGAGGTGAATGTAATCGAGTCAGACAGCGAGAACGATGACGAGATGAAGCCAGGAGTATGTAAAGAGGCCATCGTCTAAATTTGCGGCTCAACAAAATGCATAGCGTCTTCACTCATGGTCTCAATCGCAGAAGGCTATTAAAACACGCAATAAAATGGAGCTGCTGCTTGCTTACTTCTCGCTGCCTCGGTGAACCTTGCGCAGCATCTGCATCATCATCATCATCATCACGCCCACTATTTGAGTCCACTGCTGCTGCATCTCCTCGCGCCAATGTCCCTTGGATCTTCTTGATGAGGCTAGTGATGCTCTCATGGGTGCTGTCGCTCTTCTTTTGCTTTTTTGCTTTTTGCTCCGCCGACTTTTGTGGGAACGCTCCGTCTCCATCGCGCTTATGAATCTCGTGGCCGGAGAGTTCAAAACCCGCCTCCTTCTTGGCCTTCGCCTCCTTGTGCAACAGCTTCTCGTCTGCTTCCTGCTGCTTCTTCTCGAACTACTCCTGCATGAGCGCCTCGACCACACGCTCGTCGGTTTACTTCACAGGCTCATAGCCTGCCCACACATCACAGCACGCACTCGGTCAGCCAAAAGTTCAACCCGCCATGCGTCACAGATGCTCACCGGATTCGCCCTTCTTGTTGAAGCGGGACTTGTTCTTCTTTTTGAGATGCTCCAGGTGCTTGCGGAGACACTTCGCGGACAGAGGGCCCGGCAAGATCCCTTCCAAGCGATCTGTGATGGCGACCATGCGCTCAGTCTTTGTAACGGGCCACGCCGCGTTACAAGCACCAAGCTGCTTGAGGAAGCTTCTCCTTGAGCCTGTCGCTCCGAGTCGATCCCGTTCGACGAGCGCCACGCGTGGTAAATGACAGACTGTTTATTGTGGGGTTTTCCCTCAGGGAAAACCCTCCCATAACCTATACCCTACGTAGATACCCCCTACTGAGCTACTGTGTAATCAAATGCACCTGAGTCACTACTTAGGGTAACTCGTACCCTGAGTGGACCACCCTAAACTATGTACCCTACATAATATGTAACCGGGGCGGGGCGTGTGTAACCGGATACCCCGTTACACCACCACCCCCACCCAAACTGGAACACTGTGGTCTCTTCCTTGATTGAAGAGCTTGACTTGAAAAGTCCTGACGAGCACGCCTCCGGGGAGATCCCCGTCGCACGCCAAGCGCGTGGTGCCACCGACGCGCGGGCGGAACACCGCCAGAGCCGAACGACTAAACACGACGGCCTCGGGCCCGGGCACACGGCTGTGGTAAGTGCGCGAGCACCCATGTCGAGCTCCGACGACGACAGCGACAAGTCGATTCCCTTCATGGACGACGACGTCGTCGAGGAGGGAGAGATCCCCGAGCCTGGCCGAGAGGTCCAGCGAGAGCGCGGCCGACCGCCCAGCGAGCAGGACTCGCGCCGCGGACGCATCGACGCGCCCCGCGAGCAGCCGTCTCAGCGCCCGCCCACCGAAACTCCACGCGAGCCGCCGGCGTCGCGCGAGGGCAGCGCGCACGACACGGCCTCTGGTCGTCACGACGACGCGCGCGATCGCGACACGGGCGATGAGCCTCGCCAGCCCGTCTACATCTTCGACGACGCTCAGAAGTTCGACTTCAACACGTACGGCACGTTGGTGACGCGCAAAGAGGCGGTGACCGCTCGCGTCATGACGCCGACGACGTACTGGAGCTGGCGTCGTCGCACCCGCGACCAGGGGACGCCGAACAACTTGATCGGCATCCCCGTCGTCGTTCCGCTGAACGGCGATGTCAAGGCTTACATGAAGCGTTTCTGGGCGTGGGTACGCCAGACGAAGCGCGTCGACTTGCAGCGGCTGCGCACGATGCGGACCGTCGGCGACGTCAAGAAGATCCGCGACATGGCGTTTCGCTTTGCGCATCTCGTCGCGCAGAATCGTGTGGACGAAGACCTCGCGTTGTACCGCGACTTGGTGGTGACCCCACGTGGCGACGCTTCGACCGACGACGAGGCGCGCCAAGACTACCCACAGCGGCGCGACTCGAGAGATTCTCGTGGCGACTATTCGTCTCAAGCGGAGGCTTCGATCAAGGAAGAGGAACCGGCTAGTGGAACCACTCGGGGTGAGCGCGCTCGCTCGCGCGAACGAGATCGCGACAGTCTTCGCGAAGCGCGTCCGCGGACTCCCACGTATTCGCGCTCG
>JAMFLM010000091.1:0-14964 GCA_027475705.1 Pythium catenulatum
GTGCTCCCGAGCTGCTGGATCATGGACTCGGTGAGCAGACCTTGTGCGTCGCACCATTGCACGAACTCGGCGCTCGCGCACAGCAATGGAATCGCCGGCTGCGTGAGACGGACGGTGTCCGTGGACCCCGACGCCAAGGACCCAGACGCGTGCGCTAGCCCGCCCGAGGGGGAGCGCTCCTCGCGGACAGCGATGAGACCTTGCTGGACGAGCCACTTGGCCTTGCGGAAGACGTCCGTCTCGCACGCTGTCTCGACGGCAAACGCCACGCAGGTCTTGCACACGCTGGCTAGATCCGCGCACGGCGACGGCGACAGTGACGACGGCGACGGCGACGACGACCGCGACGGCGCCGACCAGCACATGCGGTCGCGGCGGTGCGCGAGCACCCACTGCAGCAGCTCGAGCGAGCCGTGCTGCATGGCATGCTGCAGCGTGCTCGTGTGCAGCGGGCCAGGGTGGGTCGCGTGGACCGCCTTTGCCATCTCGAGGTCGTCGGCTTCGACCGCGGCTTGGAGCGCGCGCGCGAGCAAGTGGTCCCGGACGATCTCGTCGACCACGGCGCTGGTGGGATCCACGAGCCGAGCGGCGACGCGCTGCCAGAGTCGGATGGAACCGCTCGCGGCCGCGCGCGCCGGTGCGATTAACGCGGACCCATCGAGGAAGCTGGAGAGGAGCGCGACGACGGGGGGCAGTGCGGCCACTGCGTGTGCCGCGTGGCGAAGCACGGCAAGGACCTGAGCGAGCGGCGGGAGCGCGGGAGCAGTAGAAGTTCCCGTCATCTCGTTCTCTCAAGAGAGCGCGCGTTCAACCGGGCGTCAGAGGGCTCCGCAGAGAGTTGCAAACTGCCAAAATGCCGCCTGGGAACGGTGCTTTTTTTGTCAGCAGGTTCCCGCAACCGCGCACAATAAGATGTGACAGTGCGTAATAACTTATTACTCACTGTCACAGATTACTGTCAGTAATCTGTCATTAGTCCGTACAGTGCATCACATACAGTTGCGTAATGCACTTTAACGTTCTTTACCTATCGACCTTCGTTTGCAGCGAGCGATGCCGTGACTTGCCGCGTCCCAACCCGTCAGTGTCACCTCCAAGTGTCTTTCGGTGGTCCGGAGGCACGGCGTGTACGATGGGTCTGCGGTGCATTCGCGTCCATGCTCGCTCGCCCACAACATGGTTCACCACGTAGAGGTGCTGCACGCCTCGGATCCGTGTGGCCACAGCACGAGGCCCTCTCCGCCGCAGTTAGTTCGATGGATGATGATGTAGGAAGACAGACTCTCCATTCAAAACCTTCGCTTCGCGGCGGACTACCGTGCAGTCAAGGCACCATCATTTCGTGCTGGCAAGAGAAGTTACAATGTGCGCAGCCAGTCTGCGACGTCGAGGTAGCCCCATGCCGAAGTGATCTGGGCGCAGGCTCGCCACTGGAACATGCCTGGGTGGTGTGCATGGAGCCACTGGAGGGGCTGCAAGTGGCCGAGCAACCGCAGTCCGTCGGTCACCACGAAGTCTCCGTGATGCTGAAACTGGTCGCTGTGGTGCGCGTGCAGGTACTCCAGGAGCGTCATGTCCCCGCGGGTCAGCGTCACGCGCGCGAGGTCGGGCGAGAGGTCGAACACACCGACACCCACGCACTGGTTCGTGGGACAGACGTCAGGATGCAGGCGAAGGTGTCGGTCCAGCCATTGAAGCGTGTACAACACAGGATACCCCGCGATCTTGCTGTTGACCGTCTCGAACGCACAGGGCTGTGCGACCAGCTGGGCAACGGTGCACCGCGCGCACGCGCCCTGCGAGAGGCACCACTGGACGATCTCCAGCTTGCCGTGGGCCGCGGCGAATGCCATGGCCTCGCTGACGTTGCCCTCGGAGCGGTTCGCGTGTAGCCACTGCACGACTGCGAGGTGGCCGTTTGCGGCAGCCAGATTCATCGCGGCTTTCGTGCAGCCGTCGGCGCGGTTCTCGTGAAGCCACTGTATGACGTGGAGGTGACCTTCCCGCGCGGCAAGATTCATGGCGCGGACCGCATCGGCGTCTGGGTGGTGTTCGTGGAACCATTGCACCACGTGCAGGTGCCCGCTCGAGGCCGCGTGCGCCATGCTGTGATCTCCCCACAGCCAAGTACCCGACGCATGAAGCCACTTGAAGATCTCGAGCGAGTCCGGTTCGCTGATGCCCCATAGCGGAGGCTGTATGCAGTGCTCGCGCTGTGTCTCAACGAACCACTTCATAATGTCGAGATGACCCGGGGCTGCGACAACGGGCAAACAAATCGGTACATGACCGTAGCCCTGCTTCTTGCGTTCGGCATCGTACTCTGACGTCCACCGGAGCAGCTTCGGACCCCCGGGACGCGTTGCCGCGTACGTAAAGTGCTGATAATACGGAGCGAGAATGGCGTGCTCGAGCATGAGCTCGACCAGCGACTCCTGGCCATGCTTGAAAGATGCCTGGATCATCCAGTCGACGAAGCCGTGGACAGATACGTCCGGCGTGTACCCGCGCGCAAAGAGATACTGCATCACATCGGTGCTGGCTGCCGTCGGCGTCTGTAGCGACTTGCCCCCGAGCTGCTGGATCATGGACTCGGTGAGCAGACCTTCGGCGTCGCACCATCGCACAAACTCGGCGGACGCGCACAGAAGCTCGATCGCCGGCCGCGTGAGACGGTCGGTGTCCGTGGACCCAGCCGAATACTCGCCCGGCGCGCAACGCGCGTGGACAGAGATGAGCCCGTGCTGGACGAGCCACTTGGCCTTGCGAAAGACGTCCGTCTCGCACGATGTCTCGACGGCAAACGCCACGCACGTCTTGCACACGCCCTTCAAGTCCGCGCGCGGCCGTGGGTCCGTCGGCCAGCACATGCGGTCGCGGCGGTGCGCGAGCACCCACTGTAGCAGCTCGAGCGAGCCGTGCTGCATGGCGTGCTGCAGCGTACTCGTGTGCAGCGGGCCGGGGTGGGTCGCGTGGACCGCCTTTGTCATCTCGAGGTCGTCGGCTTGGATCGCCGCGTGGAGCGCGCGCGCGAGTAAGTGGTCGCGGACGATGACGTCGTCGACGGCGCTGGTGGGATCCACGAGCCGAGCGGCGACGCGCTGCCAGAGCCGAACGGAGCCGCTCGTAGCCGCGCGGGCCGGGGTGGTGATCGCGGATCCATCAAGGAAGCTGGAGAGAAGCGCGACGACGTCGGGCAGCGCAGCCACTGCGTGTGCCGCGTGGCGAAGCACGGCGTGGGCCTGCGCGAGTGGCGGAAGCGAGGATGTGGGTTGAGCTCCCTTCATCTCGGTCTCTGACAAAAGCGGATGTGGGCTTACCGGGAAGCAGGGGAGACGAATCAAATGCAAGTGACTTGGATGGCAACTTGCACACGATTCGTTTCACTCGGCAAATGATCTCATTTGCAGCAAATGATCTCATTTGCAGCAAATGATCTCATTTGCAGCAAATGATCTCATTGGAAGACTTCCAAAACCCTCCCAAACGAAAAAAAATGCGATTCACGAACAGCGCTCCCAAATCGTGGGGTTAGGTTAATTTACGCTCGCAAATTGCTCAGACCCATTTTTCGTCTCCCCATTTTTTGCGAGCGCTCCCAAAAGGTTGGCCGACGAGGAGTTGCTCAACACCAATTAACACAACGCGATAGGGAAAAAGAGTGCACAAACAGGAGAAAGAGGCGAGGGCTGGTCCGCGAAGGAGTTAGATACCATGCTCTCCGTCGTTGAGCAGCTCTTGCCTCTCGACTCAAACCAGTGGGATGCCGACCAGCTCGCGTACTGCCGTCGCCTGCCAGCCTGACCCTTTTGTATGGGCACGCGCACAACTTCTTCCACGGCAATTCGTCGGGGTACAGAAGCGAGTTTTTGACGATAGTTGCGCTCGCAAATCATCAGCTTCGCCCTTAACAGGACTAATAGCAGTAATATCGTTTTCGATCTCTCTCGACGCCGCCTGCATGTCCAGCGCGCCGGATCTGGAAGCGACTCCGGTGGTCGGCGATCACTTCACCGAAGCGAATACGGCGAGGAGTGCGGGAGACTCAACTGCGACGAACGCTGCAGCGCAAGTAGACGAAACAGGTGATGACGTCGCTGTGATGCCACACGCGAACCAGGGCAAGCCGCCGCAAACGCCGACGGCACGACAAGCGACGAGCCGATGACGGAAGCAACAGAGGTGGTGTACGAAGACGAAGGACTCCTGGAGCACGACCACTCGGAGGAGGCGTGGATTCGACTGGAAGAACGACTCTCGAAATGCAACGTGATGATTGCCTTCTCGCTGACGGACGTGAGCGTCGCCGTCCCTGGCAAAGGCTACATGGGCATCCAAGACATGGCAGGATGGATCATCAAGATACTCGGCGCGCGTGGCATCAGTTTCGGGTGTGACGGCCTCCAAGCTACCGGTGGCCAGGTCCCTATGCTACTGGGCCGACCGACTGTGCTCGACCGCCGGGTCTGGATCGCGCTCCGCCGCGGCTACATCAAAGTTCTCGGAGTGACGGTATGGATGCAGCCAGCGTACACGGGGAAGAAGACCTCCAACCTCAGTCTGCTGGAGCTCGAGTGTTCCAACATCAACTTCATGAGCGCGACGGCGGTGCACGCGGTCATGCAACGCTGGGGAGCCACGGAGGCGCTAGTGGTGTCGCACGGACGCGGAAGTATTCGTCGGAGCAAGTGGCCAGCGATCGAATGTGTCACGACCGCAGTCCGCAACCCAGCAACGGACGAGTACGCGTACACTTTTCGGCTCTTCTTCGAGTGCGAAGAGGTCGCGAACCAGGTTTATGCTGCGTCTTTGAATCACGATCGTGAGGGGATGGTCGACATCCAACACGCCGACTCATTGCGGCTCAAGCCAGTCCTCAACGTCGAGTGGGACCCGCTGCGCGCACGCTTGTACCGTCCAACGGACGCGAGCGAACGTGAGAACGTGTCGCGCCGTGTGCACGTGTTCGGCTTATCTCCCGAGCTGAGACCGCGCCAGGTGGAACAGCGCCTCGAGCAGCTTGGGTATAAGGGCGCCAGGCTTGCGACGCAACCCGACCGACGCTCAGGCACCGTCGAACTTCGTTCTGCGGACGACGTGGAGAGGATCATGATAGCGTACGGCAAAGACAAGTACCAGCGGCTGTACATCGGCAACGTCAAGCTCTGGTTCAACACGCCTGCTCCAGATGGTAGTATGCGATGTTTTGGGTGCAACGAGGGCGGACACTTCCGCCGAGACTGCAGGCGCCAGCGCGACGCGGACCGTGGACAACTCGATGGGCGAGCGAACGACCACTGGAAATCCATCTCAGCAAACCTGATCAGCAGCGCAGCCAGGGTAGCTCCGGGATGGGCCCAAGGCGACCAGCAAGGGAACCAAGTTGCACAGCGGCCGCCAACCAGCCAAGAGCTCATTCAACAAGCAGAGCCCATGCTGCGCAAGTCATGTCAGAGAGCAGTCGCAGGCTGCGCTGGTCACAATCCGCCAGGACGTCGACCGGCAACTGACGGCCGTCGGGGAGCGACTCGGGGCTCATGAAGCGGCTATACAAACGATCCAGCGAACGCAGGCAGCAGAGACAGCAAAAACCGACCGAATGGAGAGCATGTTGCTCCGTCTCTCTGCACATTTGCTCCCGGCGGATTTTCGTCCAGGGGAGGACGCCGGCGGCGCGTCCTCCCGGCAGTAATTCGCCGTCACCGCACGATCTCATGGATATGGGCTCTGTGTGTCTTTGTGTGCTGCTGCACCTGCCTCTAGGACACGGCGAGCGCGGTCGCCACGCAACGCGCCGGCATCGAGGCGCCATGGGTACCGGAAGTGGAGGAACTACGACCAAGAGAATGCAGTTCGTCCGACGACTCGGCGAATTCCGAAGTGTCCGACCGTATGATCTTGCTGGACGAGGACGTGGACGTGGTCACCGCAGGCCGCCGTCGAAGGCGCCAGCGCCGACGACGGGCGTGGGTTCCAGCGGTGGAGCGGCCTCCGGCGATCACGCACCAGGGCTCACGCGCAGTTCTGGACGAGATCTTGCGCCGTGAGCACTTCGTGGAGCAGTACCTGGGTGACGCGGACACGGCAAACGGCAACCAACGGACGATACGTGTCGCCTCTTCGAACGTGTGCGGTGGTCTCACGCGCCGCCTCCATGATGAGATCATCCCATGGTCACTCGCCAACCGCGTGGACTTCGTCGCAGTTTCGGATTCCGGGTGGCGAACAAACGGCGCGCGTACTGTCTGGGGTCCGGCCGTGGGAGAAGGTCAAGCGCCGGCATACGAGGCAGTAGGCACGGACCGGGCGACGCTCCTCATGCGACACGATCGGTGGGCCACACGCTGGAAGCGAGATGCGACCAGGACTTCGCCGTCGGGCAGGTCAATCGCGATGACTCTCCGCCTCGGTGGCAAAATGGAGATGACGGTGATCACGACGTATTGCCCAGACTCACCGGCGGAACACATGGACGCTACGCGGGCGGAGCAGATGTGGCTGGCTCAGCAGACCGACGCGGCCCACGCCGCAGGAAGAATGTGTGTAATGGCGGGTGACTTCAACAACTACGCAAGCGAGGCGCTCGACCGCCAGGGGCCGGAACGGCCACGTCGTCTACAACAAGAAAGTGAGGCCTTTGGCAGGTGGACGCAGTCGATCAACATGGTCTCGTCATTTCGTCATCGCCATCGAGAACTACTACGGTTCACGTATCTGAACGGTAACACACGGTCCGCCCTTGACGACATCTTTGTCTCGACCACACTGGCAGACTGCGTCGTGGCCAGTGCGGTCTGGCTCTTTTCGCTGAACCAACGAGACCATGTGGGGACCCCGTTTGCAGAAATCGAGCTGCGAGAGACGAGCACGGGCCCAGCTAGGCGCCTTCGTGACGTAACCAGCATCAAAGTATTGCCGGTCAAGGGCCGCTCAGCAACGGAACTGGAAAGGTTTGCCCAGGAAGTCAGGAACCGGGTTGCGACCGGCGCCTTTGACCTCGGCGACGACGCCCCGACGCTGAACGAGGAGGACAGAGTACGCGAGTGGCTGGAAGCGTCGATCCGCCGCTTGTACGACGGCATGTACGGCACAGCGAAGGCACTGTGGGGAGAGCGTAGCCAAGCCCAGCGGTACATCAACACATGCGTGAGTAAAAAGCGCTCGATGCGTTGCCAAGGTCAACTCAAGGTGGCGCGCAGTCTGTGGCAAGCCGACGACGTGACTGCAGAGGACATCGCCGCACTGGTGCGTAAGATTCAGTGGCCCAAGTGGATCATCCACCCCGAACGTACTCCGCCGGCCAGCCCACACGCGGAGGGTGCCCGCCGTGTCCATGAATGGCGGCTCACAGAGTGCCCACGGGCGCTCGACGCTGCCAGAGCATGGGCAGAACGCGGATGGCAGCTGTGGAAGCGAGTGTTGAGGACACGTAGAGATTGGCGAGCCCGAGCCAAGCCAGAACGCCGTCGGTGTGCACGAGCCAATTGGATGGACAAGGGTGACGTACGCAAGCTTCTTCGGGACACGTTCGGACCAACACTACCTCCCATCAAGATCCGCGGCGCTCTCGTAGCACGAGAGGGCGGCATGGAGTACGTGGAGTCCCGCGCGGCCGTCGCTGACGCGATGACCGACCTGCTAGACACGTGGATCCCGAATGACGAAAAAACGAAAGACCCGGATCACCTGATCTCGAAGGCGACGGAAGACGAGGCCACGCTTCCCCGGTTCGTGCGCGAGTGGCTGCTGAACGATATCAAGGCGGGCGGCACGCACCAAGCGGCATTTACGGACCCGGACAAGGGCTGGGGGACTTTTGTGTACGACGAGGAGCGCCAAAGGTCGAAGGACTAGTTGGTGAGCAAAGGAGTGGTGCCCGGTTACGGTGCTGTCAGCCAAGAACTCTGGATCGCAGCACCCGAGTGCATCCGGACTCGCGAGCGGCAAATCTTCAATGTCATTATTCAATCCGGCATCGTGCCTCCGATCCTGAACCACCGACAGATGGTCTTTCTACCGAAGTCCGAGACGGCGTCCAATGTCTGGGAGAGACAGGGTCTACCACCATGGCGGCCAATCACCATGCAAAGCGCTCTCGCGACTCGATTACACACAGCGCTGAGCAACTTCTTGGAGGCCACGGTGCCCAACAACCCCAACCAACACGGGTTCCAGCGCGACCGCACGGTGCACGAGGCCTCGTTGGCCACGACGCTACTCATTGACCGAGCGCGTCGTCGGAAGGAGTCACTGTACCTGCTCAGCAAGGACTGCGAGAAATGCTACGACAGGATCCCGCGATGGGTCATGACGTACATCTATCGACGGCTGGGTGTGCCTTCGGTACTCCTCAGGCTGCTCACAGCTTTCCTCTCGCCAGGAGCCATCGACGTCCGCACAGACTACGGGTGGGTGCCTACTGGGTTGCGCGAGTTCGGGCTGGGCCAGGGGTCCGCTCTGTCCATTCGTCACATCGGGTACTACATGGACGTCCTGCTCGAGCGACAAGCCAAGGGCCCCGGGGCCGTCCAGCCAAGTCACTCACAGCAGACCCAGGCGACTCCGATCACATCGATTGTGCTGGTGGACGACATCGTGGACGTCGCGACGTCGCATACCGCCATCTGCGATCGAGCCAACGTCTCCAACGTCTTCACAGGGCTCGCCGGCACCGGTGGGGTGTTCGGCGCCGCGAAATCGTTTCTGCTGAGTGTCCGGCCAGGGCGACCACGGCAGGAACCTCCAGTATCTCTCGCAGACGGGAAAAGCAGGCCCAGGGCCGTGACACACGTCAGTCCGCACGACGGCTTCAAGCACCTCGGGGTTTTTCAAAGCTCCACCGACATGTGGAACAAGACGCTCAGCCCAACCTGGCGACGCCTGAAGACCGAAGCACACCGTATCTGCAAATCACAACCAAGTCTCCGCGAGCTACGGTACATCGTCAACTGCGTATGGCTCCCACGCCTCGCGTACCGCACCCAGCTCAGCTCCGTCATTTCGCACGCGGGACACGTCGATAAGCTGGTCCGACGCGTGGCGCGCCGGGTCCTCCGTCTACCGCTCGGCACAGCGACCGAGCTCTTCCACGACCCAGATTTTGGTCTTGGTCTGCAGTGCTTCGAAGACTCGTGCCGCGCGTCGCGCGTGGAGTTGGCCATCAAGGTCCTCAACACCCCGCACGTCCCAGCCCACCACCTGCTCGTGGAAGCGCTTGAAGACTACCAGAAGCTGGCGGGGCTGACCGATCACCCATTGGCTAAACCCATGAGGCCGCCGAGCCATCTCCAAGGCTGGACTATCGATACGATCCGTGCTGCCGCGGCTCTGAAGATCGACGTTGATGTGACATGGACTAACCCGGTAGAGTGCACATCAACCCGACCGGCCGACCGGTCTTTGTGGCGAGAGCTGTCAGCATCGGACCAGCGGCGTCTGCTTCACCTCAACGTGTCGAGTCGGGATAAGCGTCGTTTCGTCGGCGACCTCGCGGACCGTCGTGGTCACCGTCTGCTGTCATGCGAAGAGCTCTCGGCTCGTCACCAGTGGTCAGCAAAGATGCGGATCGGCTATGACAGTATCGAGCCGGTCATCCGCGCGGCTCTGTGCAGAGACGAGACGAGCCAACTCATCGAGTCAGTGGGGCGGATATATCATCCCTCCGCTCATCTCCACATGGCGCCGATGGCAGTGGCCCCTGGGGGTTTCTTTCTGGTGAGCCAGTTCGAGGAGGTGTTTGATGAGCAAGGCATCGCCACTGACATCGTGCTTCGGTACCACGAACTGGGCGAGCGAATCGGGGACGGCACGCGAGAGGACGAGAACGGCAACGGCGAGCTGATCGCAGTACAATGGTGGCACGAACGCGCGCACGGGAGCGGCGTGTGGACACTCCGACCAGAAGGGACCGGCGAAGAATTTGCGGACGTTGTGGTGCCCATCACGGTCGCAGGCGCGGGCCCACGGGCACGCCCCATGTCCAGCGTACTCATCTGGCGAGACACGACGAAGCGCGGCGTCTCCGGTCCTAATGATCGCAGCCTGATCGACACGGCATTCCAGCTCTCCCGTGCCCGCTTCCACGCCCGGCGTCACGGACGGCTGAGTGCCGGCGCGAGCCGCATCTGTGTCGGATGCAACAGGATCCGTGATGTCGCATTCTGCACGACGTGCACCAGATGGCACCACCCAGAATGCGTTCGTCGCGACAGAGTTGGTGCTCGCGTCGGGCGAACCACATGGGCGAGTCGTGCGCCGGCGACGGACACAGCAGATCCGCGGGGACGAGTACAACGGTCGGCGGGAGATGGGAGCGTCCGTGCCGGCGGCAAGCTGGACGCAAGCGGGTCATGGGCGCTTGTCACCCCCGCGGTCTGCACCGTTGGTCAGGTGCGCACCCACTGGCGCGATATTACGTCGACCCGCTGCGAGTTACACGCGCTGATTGAAGGACTTGCAACATCGGGTGACACGGGGGAACAAGTGTGCGACAACCAGGCGGCCATCCAGCTGCTCAGTGTAGCCAGAGACATCGCCGCGGGACGACGACACCACCACATCAAGCACAGCAGCACGCACCGGTGTGAGGTGCGCAGCTTGGTCCGGCTCATGCGGCCAGGCGGCACATTCCATGCTGTCTGGGTCCGGTCCCACCAAGAACACGAGACATCCGACGAAGGGGCCCTCGTCGAGCGCCGGCTGGCGCGGGCAAAGGCAGACCGCTTAGCCGGCACAAGACACGCGCCCTGTGAAGATGACCAAGACAACGACAGGATCGCGTGGGATTGGGCAATGCTCGTCGACTCGGAAGGCCGCCCAGTGGTGGGCTGCACGATGCCGTTCCTCATCGCCCAGGCTCGTGAGCTCCGACGCGACTCTTGGATGCGCCGACTGGGGCGCAAAGGGCCGGCGTTTGCCACAATCATGCGGTCAGCGAGCGACAGTATGTCCCTCTTGGGGTGGCCCGATAGCCGGAAGCGTTTCTACTGGCGCGCAATCTCGTCGGTGCTGCACACCAACGTCCAGAAGCACCGTATCGTCCCGGCATGGCCCCGGCACTGTCGTGTCTGCCAGGGTGACGTTCCGGACACGCAGGCCCACCGCTACGGCTGCACAGATCCAGTGTGTTCGGCGACGACGCTTCTTGCGGCAGACATCAGTGACGCGGTACACGCTCTCTGCCACCGGCGCTGGGTCCCCGACCAGTCGATCTACGTCCCCGGGTTCGGGCACGAACTCGCTCTGGCGACATCGTTGCCGACGCGCGCGTGGTGGTCTTTCCCACAGTCTGCCGACACCGCCGCGTGGCGCCCGATGGTCAACATGCACAGTACCACGTGGATCCACGCGTGTCAACTCCGCCTCTTGGTCGACGCGCGCCACAGCCGGCGCCAGTATCGGCGCTGCCGCCCGCGCGCGACGCCCGCTATCTCCTGTTCTTTGACGGCGGTTCACGAGGAAACCCTGGCCCAGGCGGTGCTGGGGCGGTGGTGGTTCGGCTATCCCGGGACGACGTCGAAGCTCAAGTGATCTGGACAGCGGCGATGTCATATGCCGCTCGTTCGACTACCAACAATCAAGCGGAGTACTGCGGCCTGCTAGTCGGCCTCCAGGCCGCAGCCTTCAACGGATGGTCCCCGCTTGCCGTGATCGGCGACAGCATGCTCATCATTCGCCAGATGCGCACATACAAGGCGCCGCTCAACGCGGCCCTCCGACACAAGTACGCGACGGCGCGCAGAACAGCAGACGCGCTCGGCATCACCTCGTGGCATCATCACCCGCGCGACGCCAATCGCGTGGCGGACGCCGCGGCGAACATCGCCATGGATACGGCCACCAGCAGCCAAGTTTTTCATCCCACCGACAGGCATGAGCATCAGCACATCGCCAACCCTCTCGTCGGCGATCTCGCTCACTATAGATCCAGCTTACGCTAACCCCAGGCGACCACGCCGGCTATAGGCTTCTACACGAGCAAGCTAATAGACCTCACACTTGTTGTTGGCCTCTTGGTCGACGACACAGAGCTATTTTGGTCCGCGTTCGAGTTGCTACGTGCCGACGCCGAAGACACGCCACGCTTCCCCGGGGGCCGCTTGCTCCCAGTTCGACTTCAGCGGGCGGTCCGTCAATGTACGCCACACGCAGCCGCTGTAGGGGTCCACCCGATGCAGGTCACCGACGTGTGGGACGTCGGCAGCTTGGACAGCCGCTATGACCACCGGGCTGGCCTCCGCATCCGACAACCGCCGGCCGCAGCCGCGCAGTGGTGGATCGACGACATTTACAAGCCCCACAGCCACACCTGGTGGACTGAGTTGCTACGCCGACATCACGCCTCCCAAGACCCAGCCAAGGCACTGTGGGCCGCGTGTTTCGCGGGGTCACCAGGGCACACACTTCTCTCCGACCACGCGTGCACATGGTATGTCATCATCCCGAGCGGAGCCCTCCGCATGCGTTCAAGCCAAGCCATCTTCCAGACCGGCGCAGTAAGCCGAGGCCAGGTCATCGCTCGCAACCCACGGTCAATCTTCATCGGCGTCGTGGCGGCAGAACCATCACATGCTGACGCCCATCGGATTCGCCACTGCTGGCGCGACGTGCTCCAACACGACTACGATCCTGACTGGCTGCAACTGGAGCACCTCCATCAAGCCCAGCGCGGGGCAGGGCCACTTCGAGACATCGCGGTGTGGACGCCGGCAGTACACAGAGCCGTCCCGGAACCTGACAGCTCGCTAAGCCACCGGTGGCTCATCGAAAAGTTTCCAGAAATATACGCCGCGTCCGTGGGGTGGCGCACGTGGCCGTCCGCATCGCCGACCACGGCCGCCTGGGCGCGCGCTCTCAGTACGTCCCGCTGACAGAGCACCGTTCTGCACACGGGAATCCTTCGCGCCGTCTGGGAAGCCAACTACAGCCACTGGGTACGGACATGCTCAGAAAACCACGCCGTCATCGTCGCCGCTGGGGAGGCAGAGGCGCTCGACGAGGCCAACAGCTACATCGATCGCGGCGTCCGTACCCATCAGCACCTCCACTTCGGCCTCGACACGCAGCTCGCGTCAACCGCTGCCCGGCAAGCGCGGCGCGCTGATGACTGGCGGCAAGCCGCCAACGACACCGCCACCGTCACCACCAGTCCGGCGCCTGCGCCCGACAACACCCTCCCTGCGCCTCCGCCAGGCTACCTCGACTCCCGCGTGGTCTCCGACTAGGCCACGCCTTCATCCTGCGTTGTAGCTGCATATCTGCATATCTGTGCATTTTCCTTAGTTCCGGTTCTAGTCTCCGCCAGTGTAGCGTTGTAGACAGAGCCGGCACAGCCGCAACCGCCGGGTGTTCCCATCCGGTTTACGGGGCCGAGGCACCGCCCGCCCTGAGTGTGACCGGCGTTAACAGTCAATAAATAAATAAACTAATAGCAGGCGGTATACATGACACGACGGGTACTGTACGTTATAATGCTGAGCCAGAACAGCGCCAAGCAAGGCTACGGCGCCGGTCATCACTTCAACGCGTTGTTTTTCTATGGGCATCCCGCACATGGATTTGCGTTTGAATTGGTGACCCGCTGACACCCTCTCCTCCCATTTTCGAGCGGTTAGGGTAAGTTGGCTCCCATTTTTTTGCGTTTTCATTTGCGTGGGTTTTGGAAGTCTTCCATTCGACGACTTGCTGATTTTCTAAAAAGTACTTTCTACAGAGCAGCGCTGGACGTAAAAAGCACATTTTAGAATGTACCCACCGCACGACGGCGCCAAACGAATGTCGGTCTCTGTACCCCTAGGTCGCACCCCGCCTCTCGAACGGTCCAGAGACGGACCCAGACCTGCACGCACACTGTCTCGCATGTGGGCAGTGTGTCCATGAGAACACCATGCAACGCACGGAGCGGCGCGATCCGAAACAGCCACGTGCACGTCGTCAAGTGGCTCGTCGCCAACCAGCTGGTCACGATCAACGTGCACGCAGTGGTCGTCGCGGCGGCGGCGCACGGCCAGCTCGAGATCCTCGCGTGGTTCCACGAGGCGCGGCGGCCAGTACGGCGGCACGCCGGCGACGATCCTGTGCAAGCTCACGCGCCGCCCCAGCGCGTTCGTCGACCGCCACCGTCCCGAGGATCTCGCGGCACGGGACACGGTCCGCTGGCTGAACGCGTCGCCCGAGCTACTGCCAGTTCGCGCCCTTCGGCGACGACCTGATGGTCTGGGCTGCGCGCGTCGGCGACCTCGCGCTGCTCCAGCAGGTCAACACGGCCCTGATGCCGGCGTTCGGCGACTGTCTCCACGGCATGGAGGCCGCGGCGACGCGCGCGGGCCACCGCTCGCTCCTGTGGTGGGTCCACGAACGGCGCCGCGAGTACCTGCGCGAGAGTGCGTAACCAAATGTAGTCGATGAAGTTGCGTCGACGGGCTGTGACGCACGAGTTGTCGGCCGGTTCTCGTGCAGCCATGTCGAGGCCAACAGCTTTCGAAACGAAGACACCACGTAGTATTCCTCTCTTGATGCACGGCATGGACTAACGCAGCGGCGCTCGTCGCGTGCGCCTCGCGCGACATGCGGTGTTTCTAGAGTTGCACACGGAAAGCTTAGGCATGCACGCGCCGACGTCGCATCATCCTTACTGTCCGTGCCTTTTATTTGCCTGTGTGGGCTGCTTCTTCCTTCTTCTTCTCAATACCCGACCCAGCTTCTCCAGCTTACGCGGCATCGGCTTCCCCCGTTTGGACCTGATCGGATGCTCGGACGCGCCACACGTACTGCGGGGTCCGCTTGATCACTTCCTCTTCGTGACTTCCTTCCACAACGGCACTCGTCTCATGCTTTTCGAGAAGCCCCTGCACTCTCTCAACCACCCGACGATCTTCGAGCTCCTCCCGAACACCGCGCCGCCACAACTCACCAAGCGGTTCCCTCGTGTTGTTCTCCCCGACGACGACAACGCCCGAGAGATCG
>JAMFLM010000094.1:0-14911 GCA_027475705.1 Pythium catenulatum
GAGGGGAGGCAGGAGCACAAAGAAACCGGGACACTATGCATAATTGAAACGGCAGGATCACAGAATAGTTGCAGTCCAAGCCGTTGGGAGCAGTACTCCTACGCACCGTGCTTTTCCGCACGGCGAAGAGTCGGAATGCACAACGAGTGCTTGGTCTCGTTGCTGGTGGCTCCAACCTAGCCGGGATCAGGCGACCGAGTGCCGTTAGAATCTCCGGTGCTGATCTGACGTGGTTGCGAAGAACTTCGATTCGCCCTGCCTTTTTCGTCCCCGTTCGGGCATTTAGCTGACTTCTAGTGCACTTGCGGTGTAGGCCCTCCACATTCCAAGCCTTGCAGTTCGGACTGTTCACGATTGTCGTACCGTTTGGCGGGAAAGTGCAAGCGGTGCAGTAATAATCTGTCACCCGGAGCAAGATTGTGAGCTTCTGCTCACCATGGCCATCCGTGCATGCGAACCTGACAAATACCGTGGTGTTCTGCCTCTGTAGTGAGCAATCTTTACCAAATGGCTTCGAGACTATCGCAACGGTGAAACGCATTCAGCACAAAGAGAAGGCAACTCGCGGGATAGTTGTGCGCTTGGCTCTGGAGATCCATCCACCTCGTTGCTGTCAGACCCTAAGAGATCGGACGGATCCACGTTATCTTCCACACAATCATTGACAACACAGCTTCATGCATGGGTGGTCTTCGTCGTCACCGGTGCCAGAAGTGTCCTTTATGTCGACAGGAAAGGCTACACAACATGCATATCACCATCACCGATAGACAACCAAGGCAGTAAAAAGTTACTAATGGACGCTCGCCTGAGAACACAACGACTGACAGACTCGTCCACCACTGAGTCTTGGTGTCTGTGCGAGGCTGGAGTGGTGGGACTTCGCAGCTGTATTCAAAGAGCAAACTTGGTCGTGTCGAGGAGCGTTTCAGTACGCTTTTGGCCTGTTCCTTTGTTCGCGCAAAACGCGCAGAGCCGCTCAAGTAGACAGTGTTTTCCCCATTTGCATGTGTGCGGATATTCACGTTGCCGCCCTCGGGGATGCGCCTGCGTCAAGGTATGTAGTCGCTGGATCGTGCAAGTGATTTATTGGACGGCCATGTTGACCACGCACACATACAGTAAATTTAACCCGTTGAATTAGCAAATCATTCCCTAGTTCAACAGCACCTAGAATGTCCTTCTCTTCAGCAGCTATCTTATTTGGGCAGCATCGACCATCTTGATTGGCTCCCATTTTTGGGTCCCACTTGAGAAGCACTTAAAGGTTTCTGAGGAATACTGTGGTTCCTCGATCACACAACTTTGTTACCAATGGCGGGCTACTGTCGGTGACATCACATTGGGTCTGTAAGAGGGAAAACGAGAATGTTGATGAGCGTTTGACTGACCGTTTGGCCAGCAGCTCCTAAGAACGTAGCATCGACGTGTCCGGTTCCTGAGAAACCCAATTACAAAGAGGGTGCGTGATCACATGCCTCAGACGCCGGTCGAGCTGACAATCGTCGTTGCGGCGGATTGTGCTCTTGCGATGGTCGTTGCAATAATGTGACCTCGCCCACGCGTTATGCCCAAATTATCCACATAGAGGAAGCCAAAACTACAGGGAATCAAATTTACTCATATGTTGATTTTGGCGTCGGTCAACGACCATCGAATGATTGGGTGGTCTGATCAGAGTAAGCATCAATGCGCCCACACAAGGCGTGCGCGGCGGAGCAGGGCCGCGAGTCGGTCGCACGACCATCCCCTTAGAGATTTGTCGAATGAGCCTACTGGATCCAGCGTGATTACTGGCAACGGTACGGCCACCTCGATGACAAAAAGAACATGACTGGAGAGACGACCCAGTTCTCCGACCAACGATTGAACGTTGAGGACGCCAGGAAGCCACGCGGCTGTCTCTTGGTTGCGGTGCTCAACACCAAAGATAGTCATTGGGCCGGTTGACGCAGGACGGCAGAACGCGTTCATCACTCGCTGATGGACTGCAGCGTTCCCAAACGACACCATCCACTCGATCTGAACGCGTCCATTTGCGGCCGGATTTCGATCGAACACAATGAAGACTTTAGGGAATCTTGACCGCGACCATTCCCGCGCGGCTTGCGCACGGGATAGTACTTACGATCACTACGCGCACAACTGAAGCGTTGATCGCGAAGAATTAACTGGCTACAGCGACAAAAGACGGGCCGGATCGATGACTGAATTCGACCTCAAAGGTGACGATTGGCGTGCTGGTCGCTGAGAGCATCTCACGTCCGATTGACGGCGCAGCACGCGTTCCTACTAACAACCCGTAGTCCTGTCGCTCTCCTCAACGCGATGAGCTGGCTGCTCACTTGCCAACACGCGAGCTGATGCTGACGCGACTCACCCATTTACGTCTATTAGTATGTAGATGTCGTACCGTGTTTGGGTACTGCTAATATCGATGAGTGGCTTGCTTCTACGTGCCAGTGCGAGAGGCATCGGACGCGCGAGGTCGGGCGCGTGCCCGTGGCATGGAAGCCAAGACGCCATATTTCCGGGAGCTTTTCCATCACGTCATCCCTGGAAGCCTCTTGCAGGGCGTATTCGACAAGCTGAATATCTTACACATGGCGGCCAGCCACCGTCCACAAGTTGTGATCTTGTGCGGCCATGAAGCCAGCGCCGTCACGGACTTGCGTGGTCCACGTGACACCAGGACGACCACGAGAGTTTGTGGGTGGCCTACACTACAGCGTATCCGAAAAGTGACCGTCACCCCCCAATGCCGTACATCGCTTCTTCATATCTCATTCATTTGGAATCCAATTGGAGAGACAAAGGCATCATCGTGTTGCTCAGCCTCTGCAAAATATACCAGTTACTGTATCATTTCTCAAAACGTAGGACCGTGGAGAAAATCAATAAAGAACCGGAAATTTCAAAACAAGGTATGCAAAAGTCACCGCCACTACCATTAGAATCGAGTGTGCGCGCCTTTAGCAGCGATCACAGCGTCGAGACGCTCTGGCATGTTCTACGCGCACTTGCAAATGACGCCCTCATCGATCTGGGACCAGATCTTGCGCAGCTTCACCTTCAGGTCCTCGATGGATGGCGCGGGATTGTTGTAAAGCTCGCTCTTCCTCATCGCCCACACTATTTCAATCGGGTTGATCTTCAGCTCCTTGATCTTGGCTTTTGTCGCCTTAGCGCGATGCGCCGGCACTCCATCATGGACGAAGAGGACCACGTCCTTGTCGGCGAGACCGAGAAACTGCTTCGGGACGGGAACGTGCCTGTCAAGCAACACTGTAGGCAACACCGTCAACACTCTCACCTTCTCCAAAGATGTGGAGAGGGCCGACGCCCTCGCCCGACACGGACGACCACACCCTGAGTTTTTGGCGTCCCGACTTGAACGTCGGCAGGATGCACGAAGAGTTGAGCGCCTCGTTGGCCCGGTACCAAACGAAGCCTCCCCCAGCCTTCCCGTGGAGCTCCACAACGGCCCTGTCCGTGAACATGGACTGGGTCCACTGCTCGGGTGAGAGATGCTGCAGCTTTTTGGCACAGGCGAGACGCTTGCGGCGGTGAGTCTTGAACAGGTAGTGCTGTAGGTCTGTACGTCTTGCGAGCCGAGCAGCCATTCAGACCGGTTGCTTTGATCCGAGAGCGGATCGTCTTTGGGGGGGGGGGGGGGGGGGGGTACGCTCTTGCCGATCTCCTTAGAGACCTCGGCGGCGAGCTTGCTAGCCGACAGAAAGCGATCGCCTTCAACGGCGTGCAGGATACGACAATCTTGCCGAGTGGTGGTGGGCTTGGGGCGTCCAGTCCTCTTGAGGATGTCGGAATGGCCATTGTTCTAGGCAATGATGTCACGAACAGTCGAGCGAGGCAACACAAGATCATGGCTGATCTTGGTCTTGTTCTGGCCAAGACGAAGGTTCCGCACGACTCGCAACCGAAGGTCGTGTGAGCACACGTGCCTGGTCTTCGTCATCGCGGCGCGATCGGGCTTGATTGCGAGTGAGAGCGCAAGACGCTCGACGTCTCGCTTCTACGTGCGCAGTTTTCCCGCCACAAGCGCAAAATGGCTCAGAAAACATCAGTACATTCTTACAACATTCGGGTAACACCACATGTTTTGATTGTGGCGACAGGGTGGCGGTCACTTTTTGTCCACCCTATCTTGCCTCTTTTGTGTTTGGAGTGGCACATTAAGACTCCGTCAATGACTGAGTGCACCGTGAGTCAAACCAGAGCATGGCGCTTCCATTGGTACAACTCCGGCGCCGAAACAAAACATATTGACAGAAAGAGCCTCATTTGAAGAATGTATGCAGGGGATGGTAGTTGGGCGGGCTCTCGTTCGCCACCATCTCCCCGCCGCCCGCTCATACATTGAGACATTCACCAATCATCAAAGTTACGGCCAAGATATCCGTTCGCAGCATTCGCAGCCGTAATTTACGTGGTCAGCCTACGTCAGCACGCCATGCCAAATGTGACTTGAAGGTCTCCAGAGGTGTCACTCTTTCGCTTCGGACCCTGCAACATGCGATTGGCCGGCTTAGATTCCGCTACATTCGAGGCACGACTCCCCACATCCTCGCGGAGTCCAGCGGCGTCGTCGCCCTGCAATCGGCGTACAACGCCAACAAACTCTCGAACCGCCGCGAGACCCGCTGCCGGATCTCACTGAAATCTATTTCGACGAGTCCTACGTCAACATGAGTCACACTGTGGAGAAGGCATGGAAGATGGGCGCCGGCGATCGCCGCAAGAAGAGCGAGCGAGGGAAGCGCTTCGTGATGGTCGGGTCTGGCTTCATAAGATACTGCAAGGGGCGATTAGGCGGTGGTTGGGTGGAGGGATCGTTCAAGGCCTGGCGAGCCGACACCAAGCCCAAAATGAAGAAGGGCGTTGTTGTCGACCCTGATGACTACCAAGGTAACTTTACTGCGCCCAAGTTCGAGTCGTGATTTATAAAAAGCTGTGCGCGACGGTCCAGCGCAGGTACGGTCGCCTTGTCGCACTTGCACGGTCGATGGCAAGTTGCGAGGTGAATTCATTCCAGGTTAGAATACGAAAGGGTCTTTCGGCCTCAGAATACCGAACATGCACATGGGGCTCCCTGGAGAAACTCCTACTCGACCGCGGCACCCCCAAGAGAGCACCCGTGGGGGGTGCCCTCTTGAATCACCTTCTTCGTCAAGCCGGCTCCTCCGCTCATGACCTTCTCTCCATGCGCGCCTCGTCGTGATGGGCGGCGCGCCTGTCGTCCCGGCGCCGCCGCCCAACCAAGCTGTAGGGATCGTGGTCGACGCGCTTGCAGTCGTCCCAGGCCAGCGCGTCGACGACAGTCCAGCCAACCCCCGGCGCGGCATCTTGGTCGTCGCTGCGAGGTCACCGCGCTTCTTCGTGGCGCTGCATGCGTTCCGCAGGTCGCTCGCTTCACGCGATCACACTTGGTCGCTCCACTCAAACACATCACACTTGGTCTGGGCAGCCGCCCGCGCATCGCAGCCGCCCGCTCATCACTGTAGGCTGATCGTGTATGCGCCGTTGAGCTGATCGTGTCCCGTGCATGCGTGGTGCAGGCGCTACAACGCTGCCGCATCCACCTGGATGGAGCGTCGTATCACAAGCGCCATCTGAACCCATAGCCCGCGGGCTCAACAAACAGACCAGAAATCATCGGTTGGCTGCAAGAAACGGAGATATCTTTCACGCCATGTCTCACGAGGCCGGCGCTGCTTGGTATTGTGAGGGCCAGGAAGGAGACCTCTCGGTGTGCGACCGTGGAAATCGCAACGCGGTACAACCACGAGCTGTTGTTCACGCCGCCCTACCATCCAGAGCTACAACCTATTGAAAAATCTGGGGAGTGATCAAGAACAAGATTGCCTCGGACGCCTCGTCCCAAACCATGGCTGAGTTGCTTGCCAAGGGCAGAATGAAGTCAAACCTATGCTCTGGACTCGGGCATGCGTGAAGGTGCAGCTCCAGGAGGACGAGATCAATACTGCAGACGACGACGTCGTCTTGACTGCGGTCGAGTCCAGCAGTGCGGGCTCGAGCTCAGAGTCGGAGTCTGAGTCCGACTTTAGCGACGACAAACAGTTTGACGGGTATCAAGTTTGCAGAGAATTGCAGAATGTTACTTCGGACGCATTTTACTTGAATAATACCGAAAAATACCGAAACGTATTTGATGATCGTTGATAATCTCTGAGACGCGCAAACCATTTGGCGAGAAGCACTAAACTGATTGACAAAAACGCCACTACCTGCTCGCCACGAACCAATCAATGAGCACCATTTTGCCAGATGAAAATGGACACGCTGGGCTTCACCCTGATGCTTTTATAATTTCAGACCCGTCTCTACTCGATGACCTGTGACCCGCCAAAGTTGGTGTGCAAGGTTCGATTGCCAAACCAACACGGTCGTCCGCTAAGGGTATTAGTCACCGATTCCGGTCGATTTGATTCATCGTGGCTAGTGGCTTCAGTAGGTAGTAGTTGCGTAAGATATGTTTTTTTGCGGGTTTTCTCTGAGGGAGAAACCCCGCACAAACAAAATGCATTCAAACCTGATGTAATCTTCAGCCTTCGAAGGGGGCATCCACACCGCGTCCGCTGGCAGGCATCCGGATGTGAGCCCCGACGGGCGGCTAACCTACCTCAACAGGCTCTTTGGATTTAATTAGAGTATGTTGTTCCCATTTGAGCTTGACACTGCACTTCGGGTTTTCCCGCAACCCTGACCGGAGATATCATTCGGATACTTTCGGCCACCGCGATGGCTTGAAGCAAGTAGATGGCTCAAAACAACTGGTGTTGATGGTACTCGGCGCTGACTGGTGTCGAAGGACGCTTGGGGCGACCATTCCAATTCACCTGGCTATGGTAACCGTCCGATTCTTGTCGCTGCAGATAACAACACGACTTGTCCGACGGTGAGGTGCCGGACGTGATTTGGATCGAGGCAAAGGACTAGCTCTTTACCATGCCAGTCAAGAACGAGCCAGACAACGTCGTTCAAACGGAAGAGAAGAAGGAAGCTACGATCTCCTCACTGACAACGCTCAGCTATCGGAGGTTTTTCGAATCGACGACCTGCGCTGTAGCCAGGGAACGCGAGGGAGTTTCTACGAGCACCATGTCGTATGGTGGAAGCCGCAGGTCAAGATGCTCATCACGTGTGATCTCTGGAGAAGGCGTCAGCCAACATCGGCTTCAACTCGTTCGGCACACGCGTGTTCGCTCCGTGCTTCGTGTTTCAGGGAGCTCCCGAGGTGAAGTCGAGCACGCGGTTCACGGCTTCGATGCTGGAGACCGCGCGCATGCTGCGGATCAACGCAACGTGTGGTTTGACGAGAGGACAATGCTTCACAAGGTTCACACGTGCTGGAGCACGATCGTCCCGGAGCCATGCGTGCTCGTTCTCGATAGTCTCCAAGTCCACCAGTCTGAAGCTGTGGCCGAGCGTCTGACCTCGCATGACACGCTCGTGGCGTATGTGCTCGGTGGCGCTAGCAGCGTCGCTCAGCCGCTGGATGTCGGCGTGATGAGAAGCTCTACTCGGATCGTCACCGCGGGCGCGCGTTTCCTGCCTTCGCTCTTGTGCGACGACTCGACGTACCAGCGCGGACTCTAGACTGTGGAATTCATCTCCGCTGACACGGTTGTGCGTGCCTTCGAGACGGCTGGACCTATTTCCGGAAGGCCCAGCTTTCCGTGTCGCTCTCTAAACACTTGGGGTGAATAAGCCGAAAATCTGTAGAGTGAGCCTTCTTTGGTGATCTCTTTAGTTTTTGGCGTCTGCTTTTGCTTCTTGTCGTCGGCATCATTTGTCGCGCGAGGTGCTCTGCTTGCACGGTGCCAAGCCTGAATTCAACTCTTACCAACCCACGTCAGTGAATTCGACGACATGTTTCCATAACTTGACCAAAACATGACGTTATGAAAACGAGCGTTCATTGAATGAGTCAAGTATCAGTTTGAACGGGTAGACGCATCTTTCGGGTGACGCCATCTTTCTTTTTTGTGGAAGCTTGTATGTACTCAAACAGGCATGTCGAGTGCAGGCTTCTCAACCACAGGTTCAAGGACCGAGTCTACCGTGGCCGCGATCAACGCGACCACTGTCGGCCACTGCTTTGCAATGCTTGTGGTGGTAAGGAAGCACTTCACGGTCCAGAACGTAAAAAAAAACGCTCGTTATCTGTTGTAGGTGATTTTTCCAGCCTATCCTTATCCACAAGATCGAAGAATGTAGGTTGCAGAAAGGTTGCCAGCAATCCATCAGACATAGCGAAATGACAGTCCTCGAACACAGTTGTTTTATTGTTCGCCTGCCTTTTGATTGGAGTTAAGACCTTGCTGCCTTGTGTAGGCAAACATAGACTTTGGATTGCTCTCTCAGTTGAGCTCGCAATTTGGTTCGCTGTCGTTTGGGCGCGCTTTCGTGAAAATGTCTGCGATCATGGCTTTTGTGCTGTGGTATGCAGTTCCGAACTGCTGACGCTCCAGTTCTCCCCAACGAAGTGGTATCGGATGTCGATGTGTTTCGATCATTTGTGCAGCGCAAGGTTGTTTGCCAGTTTGATTAAAGCTTGGTTGTCTCCATGAAGTGGTGGGACTTTTTTGTGTTGAAGCCGAGCTCGCCAAACAGCATCTTCCGGAAATTGACCTCCCGCATACATAGGCAAAGATCTGCTTCTATTGTTGATAGGACAACAGTAGGAGGCTTTCGTGATTGCCAGGAGATCAGGCTTCTTCCGAGCATCGTGACGTAGCCCCCAATGGATCAACGTGTGTCTATGCGGTTCTCATAGTTCAAGCTCCGCGAATACAGTGAGATCATGCACTGTGTGGTGGTTTGTTGGCACCTCCCAATGCCAATCCGTGACCTCTGGTGCCAGGTAGATGTTTGAATCCACGAGCCGCTGCAGTCCAGTGCTCTGTGGTCGGGTTTGAGAGGTATTGAGTCACCTCCCTTATGTAGTAGGCAAAGACAGGACGGGTTCCAATCATGAGGTACAAGCCATTTCCAACTGCTTCTCGATACGGTTTGCCTTTATCATATCTTTGCCAACTCCTGTCTCAAGGCTCTAGGTGCTCGACAGCTAGACTCTACGATCCACAGAAGTGCTAACGTACGTCATAAGGTGACTGAAGCGATCTAAGATTTTGGAGGCGAATTTCTCTTGACGAATGTGTCGTTTGGGCTTTGCGTTCCCGTTCAAAGCAAGTGATTCATCTCCCCTGAATCTGTCACCTGGAAACGCTGGTTCCTATCAGATTTGATTTCATTTGCGAAGGCAGGTGTCGGAGGGAGGATCAAGTGGTCATTGACGTAGACTAGAATTTTGCATGTCTGATCGTAGAGCGAACTGAAATTGACACACCACGAATCGGCTCCACTTTTGATGCAAAATCCAAAAACAACGTCACAACTGACAATCTGCCATGGAACAACATAAAAATGCGCTCGAAACTTCGCTCCATTGTTAGACGTATGCTCACCGGTCGCAGAGATGACCCAATCATAGACTTGCGACAGAAGGTTTTTTCAAAACGAATAAATCATAACCTTATGAATGACATGTATTCATCGGGGTTTGTCAAAAAATGGTAGACTGCACCTTCAACGTACGTACCTTTACCCTTGCGAGCTGACTCGGCAACTCGTCGTGATGTGTCAGAGCATCTTTCCCCATGTGAGGGAGCTTGTATGCGTTGCCACCACGATGCTCAATGACCTTCTCCATGACCTGCTGCATCGTTAGGAAATTAGACTCAAGCGCACGCTCGACGGCTGCGATGAGCTCCTCGACTGTTTGTGCTGTAGACACTGGATGGCCGCAAGAAAACCCAGGTCAAGAATGTTTAGGTAAATACTCTGAGGTGGTTGGTTTTTCACCCAAATGCCCCCCCCCCCCCCCCCCCCCCCCCGTGCGCACACCGCAACAGCGGCGGCACCGTCCGGGAGGACATGAGACTTGGCACCGTCCTGCTGGATGAGAGGGGGGGGGGGGGGGGGGTGCGGGCATTCGTGAAGTCCCCATGTTGGACGGCACTAACACGCGCTCTCTGGCTGCCGGCGTCTCCAAGACGCTGTGCATGGTGTAGCGTCTGATCGCGGAGGATCAGCTGAAGCGCAAGACAACGTGGCTCCCTCGCCTCATTTCGGCCGAGCAGGAGGTGTGCAGGATCTTGTGGATCCTTTCCTGGCTGAACAAGATGGATGGCGGGTTTCTTTTCGCTGATGTCGGCAGCGTGGTCCATATCGACGAAAAGTGGTTCAACGAGGACCCCGACACACGGGCGTACCACGTCCTGGATGGCAAGGAGACCCCCCATCGCAGGCGCGCAACAAGCGCGTCGACAGGAATCTCATGTTCCTCGCAGCAGGTTTACTCTGGAACAGAATCTTTGACGACTTATGGTCTGTGGAAATTTATGATTTTGATTAGGTACGACTACCACCGCAAGACCGATCATAACCCTTTCGTTGCCGCTATTTTATATAGAAGTTTGTATACTGGAATATCCATAGTAAAGGGGTAAAATAACGATAAAGTGGTTATTGAACACCATTTTCCGATCGCCAATTTTGGATTTTTCACGGATATTTTGGGTGGATATTGTCAAAATGACCGAATTGTGGTTATTTTACGTGATTTCCGTTTATACAATTTGATACAAGGTTCTACTGACAATAAGAATATAAAGGGAATAGGGCCTCTACTCCTCTATCAAAACCTCTCCTTTTACATTATTATTCATGTTTCACAGTTTCGTATAAGTTTTCAGTAGACTTTTCTTCCCGTTTTGGCCCAACTTCAACCAGATGGGGCCCATACTATAGCACAAAATAACCATAAAGCGGTTATTATACGACCTCTCGGGAACGAAAGGGATAATGGAAAAACGAGATATGGCCCTTCGCCGAGCCCGGCGTCACGCTGCGCAGCAGCAAGAACCGTCCGAAAGGTGCCGCTGTTCCGAAACCCATCGATTCGATCACCAAGGACGTGTACAAGCAGTACCTACCCACGCGTGTGTTCACCGCCATCAAGGCGAGGTGGTCTCGGGGCGAGAAGCACAAGACTATCAACATTCAACAAGACAACGCGACCCCTCACAAGCCACTCGACGACAAGGATGTGATCCCGGTCGGGCAGGCGGACGGCTGGGATATCCGCCTGCTCAACTAGCCTGCCAACTCCCCCGACTCATCGTGCGGGACCTAGGCTTTATCGCCTCGATCGAATCGCGGTTGCACCGAACGCCGAGTCGCTCCATGCCTGACCTGGCGCGCGGCGTCGAAGAGGCGTTTGACGAGCTCGCACCGAGCAAGCTCAACGACATCTTTGGTACTCAACCAAGAACCTCCCATCCCTCCTAACGTAGTATGTCGCCTACCCTTATACCTCTCAACACTTCTAAAACTGCACGCTTGTATGCGCAAACACCTTGAGGCAATCGCAGATCGCCTGGATCGACACCTTGAGTTGGCTCAGACGACCAGATCGCTTGCGAGGTGATCCAGGAGAACCCAGGCAATCTGAGGCTGAGTCACCGGCTTGATTGCCTCGCCGGGCGAGTCAAGGCGAGGCGAAGTGAAGCGATATGAGTCGAGGTGGGACAACGCCGTGGGAGAGGCACCGCCGCACACTTGACTGATGCCACACTCGAAGCTGTCGCCCACACATCCGACAGTTGCATGGCGAGCAAAAATAGAAGAGATCATTTTCATAAAAACCATTCGTTCATGCTCCGTCCGTGGTATTCGCTTAGGGACGAAGGCGGTGCAGATCGGTGCAGTTGCCTTTGTTGGACTGGATCCAGTGACTTCGTTGCCGGGGACACGGATTGTGACGTGTCTAGAACGCGAGTCTGGTCAACGCCATCCGGCAACAGCAGGCTCCATCTCATCAGGACCAGGACGTCCAATTGCTCCAAAGTATGGACGTTGCGCACACCATAAACATCCCGAAGATCATGTTTGTGTGGTGAAGCGGCCCCGGAAAAGGAAAGCGAAGAGCACCGCGTGGTTCCGCCAGCAAGATCTCTTGTGCGCTCTCTTGTGCCTCCAGATATCGTCCTGCTCCACAGTTTCGGAAAACTAGAGAACATTTTCTTCCTTCAATAAGTATATCTTGTGGTGTTCCTCAATACAATGAAGTGGTGCTCTCACCTGGCGGCAGGAGATCTTTGAAACATATGTGGCGTTTGACCCCGTATCAGTTGAGGTTTGCTCGGTAGCAAACAAAACCGAGTGTGCAGCTATTAGGGGGTGTCAAACCTTCCGAAAAAGGCCCCGATAATTTCTGTTATAGGGCCAGATAACTTTTGTTATAGGGAGCCTATAACTCCAGTTATCAGCCAAAAGTTCCCAGGTACCATCGGAGGTACCTGATAAGAGTTATCTGATGTCGATAAGTCACATATCGACAAAAGTGGTTGCCACTCAAGATTAAATTCCTGAAATTCACCATACTGATACTGATATTCAGGAAAATTTTCGAGAGATAACGAGGTGGATGCACAGTGCTTTGGGGTACTCAAGGTTTGGAACGTCTGATAACTGCGCACTTATCTGGCCGATAACTCGGCCAAAACTCCCCGATAACTTTTGTTGTTCCAAGGGATGTTTGACACCCCCTATTGGTGATGTACCCAGGTAATATGTCATCAGGGCATCCCCACCGGTCGCGCTAGAGGGCTACTTTCTTCACAGGTTAACCTTCAGAACGCTATTTTGCCCACTAGATCTGATGGAAAAAGCAGCATATGAAACAAAACAGCGCGATATTACCTGTGAGAGTTTATCGATTGTGCTTCTCGTATGAAACAACCCCTCACCATACTACATTCGTAGAAATTCGGATCAATGAGAACGCGGCCACCGCTCTCATTGCCGTTGCACTCAGCGCCCTCATGGCGTGGTCGGCGGGGAAGCCCGGGAAGCTCTGGATATTTGAAACCAAATATTCATAAAAGTTTGCATTTCCGTACAGGTTGTCTGAATGTACCGAGAGGTTATAGTGTGACCGGTTAGTCGTGGTTATCGTCAGCGCGATGTTGCCCGTGGCCGACAGGGTCAACATTCACCTCTGTTGACAAATTCATAGAGGTATGATATCAAAGAGGTTATTATATGAGTTTTATTGTATTATCTGATAATGTAATACGCCAACTTATTAATACCTATTGAGAGATAGAAGGAATACGACGGATTCCGATCCCCCTGTAACTCTGGATATAAATATCCAGAGAACATACGGAGCCAACGGACCTAGAAAAGAAAAACAAACTTTCAAAAATTACGAAAAGCTTTTGAGCCCAACTCTGTTGAGATACACTAGCGATTAATGACTCGAGACAAGTAGTCACGATTGCGAATCCTCTAGCAATGCTTGCTCTCTGTCAATGTCCTTCAAAGCAGGTAAACTCAAGATACCGCACTTAACGCGTCAGAATCAGATTCGATAAAGGCTTCGCCAACGACGGCAACAGCGAGAAGACAAGCTGCTCGAACGGGTCTGACATTATTCCCCCGGGCGGAGGAGCGTTCCTACCGAGCGGAGGCATACGCGTCCGGGACGACGTAGTCGTGGAGATACTTCACCACGTAGTTGGGCCACTTGGGGAAGTTCTGCTGGAGCTTCTCCAGCACACCGGGCGCGACCTCGAACCGAGGCGGCAGCTGCACGCAGAAATGGTACTGCTTGAACACGACGACCACCTCGTCCGAGCCAGGGGCGCGCACCTCGTACGCCATGTGGATCGACTGGACCTCTTTGCACGTGCGCTCATCGGGCAGGTACGGGTACAAGTCGTCCACGTTGACCGAGTCCACGACGACGATGCCCATGGGCGAGTCCGTGTACGGCGAGTGGTTGAAAAACTGCGCAAAGCACACGAAGTTGAGCTCCTCGGGCACGCCGATCTCCTCGGTGATCGTCACGAAGCGGTGGTTCCAGATCGTCGGGTCTTCGAAGTCGTCGGCGTCCTCGCGCAATGTGAGCTGGCCGAGCCCCTCGGTCACGCTGATCTCCATGCTGTACCGGAACTCGACAAAGGCGTTGTACAGTTGACGGGCTGACTTAAAGTTGGGGAACTGATCCTGCTCGAACCGGTAGTAGCAGTACTCCCCGGACTCGAGCGCGACGCCCCTCTCGTCGACGTAGGGCATCGTCGGGTCGAGGTGATGCAGCCACTGCGTGGCCACTTCGATGCCGCGGCGTAGTTTGACGTGCTGCATGTCCCGCAAAATCGCGCGGCGTTGCGCCATATCTTTGGGCAGCTGGATGAACGATGTCAGCGGGTTCACGGGCGGGTTCAGCTGGTGGGGCAGAATGCACACAGACCACACGTCACATTTCGGCGAAATTTCTCTCCGTGTTTAGAGACGTACGTACCAGCTCGTTCGTGACCATGGACTGGATGCGTCCCAGGTACAGATCGTTCACATGGAGAGCCTCCTGGATTTCCAGCGTGCGCGCCTCGACCTCGTCCACCGCGGCCCAGTCCTGACGCGTCGGCAGCCCGGCACGCCGGCGCAGCTCGTCGATCTGCGCCTGCAGCTGCTGCGCCTGCTCCGCGAGCGCGTCCCGCTCTAGCTGCATCCGACACCAAAGATATAAAATGAATGACTCCCCAGCCATGCATGGAGTGAACTGAGGCAGAGCGTGTGTCCTACGAACCCGCCGCATTTCGGACGACCGCCTCTTCTTCTTCAGGCCGGTGGGACTCGATGCGGCGTCCACAGCCCGCTGACCGAGACCTGCATCTGGCTGGATGTACGGTCGAAGCAGTGCAGTCGACGCCGGAGTGTGTGTTTCCCTTGGATGGCTTGTCGACGCGCCCACCGTCGGCGGCCTGGGCGCAAGAATCGTGCGGCCCGCGATGAACGGCGG
>JAMFLM010000095.1:0-14879 GCA_027475705.1 Pythium catenulatum
CCCCCTCCGCCTCCAACCTCCTGTTGCCCGCGGGACCCAGGACTTTGAGCCCCGCGCTCTCACCCGTCGTGTGATAAGTGTTTGGAGGAACGCCAGGAACAGGCCGAGGAGTGGGTGAGTACGGCGCTCGCGCTGATGCTGTAGGTCTGCGTAACCTCCTGGGTCTTGAGGTCCCACACGTGCACGCAGCCGTCGCTGCCGCCCGACGCGAGGAAGCCCAAGCCGTTGATGAAGTGAACGGCGTTCACGCGCTGTTGCCACAAACCGATTCTATCACGTGAGAGCCTCACCAGGTCTTTGAGTTTACGCATTTCGACTGTGTGACAGCGCACCCTGTCGGTGATGGCGCGCGCCGGGTAGGAGAACCGCGAGAGCAGCCCGAGCAGATACCACCCTCCACGCTGTAGCTCGCAATGATCTTGCCTAGGAGATTGCACACACAACGTTGAAGAAAGCTCCCGACAGAGAGATGCATGGAGGGATGCAGCAGGCGTGGGGATGCAGCACTCGTACTGTAGTGGTTGTACCGCGCGCAGGTGACCTCGGCGTTGAGCGAGCTCATGGCGCGGTGCAGCCGCATGGCGTCCGAGCTAAGCTCGAAGGTCTTGACAAACGCGCCGACGGCGCAACAGAGGAACACCATCGCTCGCGGCGGGCGCGTGAAGTCTCGGGTAGTCCGTCGGGATCGGATGATGAGGTGGACGTCGAGAGATCACTACTGTGACAGACAGAATAACATTGGAAATTGCCTAGCATACTTACTGTTAAGTACGCGTGCGAATCTACGGTATGGTAAAGGTCTCAGTTCTTTGGCGCCGTGGAGCCGCACGGAACGAGATCATCGCGATGCGGGCGACGACGCGCTTCTCGCGCTTCGCGCAGCGCGCCAATGGCAGCGCCGTGACGCGCCATGGCACGGCCATGGCATTCTCGACCAGTACGTCTATGGGGTGCATCAGTGTGGGTCTGTAGATGGCAGTCGCTGACTTCACGCGTGGCTATTGTCTTGTGCGCCAGAGCGAAATACGGCTCCGTGCCCGGTCGCGACTACCTCCATTTCGGGACATGGGTGCTCACCAAAAGGTAAAGCTTTGAGTGTACCCCACCTGTACGAAGAAGGAAACCTCGGTGGCGGCTAGCGCCTGCGGAAACGCCAGTGCCTGTGGAAGTACTTGGAACGACGCCATCGTGGGTGCCGCTGACGTAGTGGCGGCCGCAGCGGCGGCGACTCGCCAGCTGCCCCACCCGCCGAGGCGCCTCACGGTGCGACGTCAGGACCAGTCCGATCTCGGCACACTCCACGGGCTCGTGCCCGAACTTAACCCCAGCTGAAACACGAGGTGAACAAGGCGCCACGCTGCATGCGGCACCACATCCGTCGCGCGTCCTCATCGTGACGGCTGCCAAGATCGACTGGAGCACTTTTGCTCCACGTCTCAGCAGCCGCCGCGATGGGGCTCGCATTGTCGGGTCTCGGTGGCCATGCTACCGCTCACGCCGTTCCAGTCACCTGTCGAGTAGATGGTGGCCGAGACCCGACAAGCCGAGCCCATCTACTTTGAGAACTGTGCGTGCAACACGGTCGACGGCGGGTTGCGTTCATCGAGGGCCGTCAGCAGGCTAGACTTCACTTTATTTCCTCATTTTATCAACAGCAGTAATCCGAGATGCATTGATCCTCCACTCTTGACGCGTCAGCTTCATCATGCGCACGCCCAAGAAGCTGCGTGGCGCGGTCGACGGCGAACTGAGATCGTGACTCATAAAAAGAGCTGGTGAAGCGGCGCGAAACACGAGCAACGAACGAGGCTTCTCTAAGCACGCTGCTTCCAGAGGCCGCTCTCGTCGAGATCCATTCGCCATTTGACTGTGTTGATGTCTGGCCGCAATGCCCGCAGAGTAGAGGAATTGTAGGCCAAAGAGAGAGGGACACACCTGAAATGCTTTGCCGATCGCACCCTCGATAGAGCTACGTAGAGGTGCTCGAATCGCCAATCTGGTTTGTCGGAAGGTTCGAGCAGAATGAGAACTCGGTCGTACGTAGCTCCTTGCGCCTTCCAGATGGTCATCGACAGAGCCAAATCAACCGCATGCTGCTGATAATGAAGCACGAGGTCCTTGCTGAGCTTGATCTTGTACTCGGCAGATTTCGAAGCAACAAGCCCAATGGGGACAATCACCTCGTTGTTGCCTTCGTCGATGCGGTTTGATGCTGGCCATCCATCCGCGGAGCGTGGTTTCCCGTCGCGGTCGAGAAGGGTGACGTTGATAAAATCCGGTGGAAACGGCAGATCGACAATTGGCCGTCGTTCGCCAACTGCTGACTCGACGAGCTGCAACACGGTTCGCGTTTTGGCGTCTTCTTCCCAAGCAACTGAGTGGTACAAGCAGAGCGTCCCGTTCGCGACACCTTGACTCACGTTCCCGTTTGCATTGTCAAGTACTTGGCCCTTGGCGCCTTTGAAGAAGTACCCAAACAGCACTGGCCGCTCCTGTTCGTTGTATAGTAGATCCTCCGCGTGCTCCAGTGGCAAGTCGGCATCCTCTGAAAGCTTCTTGCGCCAACGGAACAGGATGACACCCTTGCTTCGCGAGAGCACCTTCGCCATCGTAGCGTTCATCGTAGCCCGGTCTTGATTATTCGTCACGAGCACAACGGACGATTCTATCCAGAGAGGATCTTCAGTCACCTCGTCGGCAGTGAGCGGAGTGGTCAAAGCACGGACAATATCACGGTCCATCGGGTAGAAGCGGATGTCGCGGGCTTGATTCCACTCGAGAGCAGCAGGATACTCCGTGGGCAGCGAACGCATTTGCCTCAAGAGGTGCTGCTGGCGGGTGCAATCTCGAGCGCGCTCTTGGCGTGTCAAGAACATCACCTTGAAGCACCGGAACAGATCCTTGGCAAGCGCTTCTTTTGAGTGCAGTTTGGGTTCCGGAATGTACATGGTCTTGCACAGCGTCACTCCTCTGACGACTTTGAGCTGCGAAAAATCACCGACCTGTTGATACGTTAGCTCACCAACCATGGAGGGTACTCGAGCAGACTAAAACTTACCAGTAGGATTGATTTCCCTGCGAACGGAGCATTTGTGCCGTACAGAGATCGAAGCCGTTCGTCCAGCAACACCAGTAGATCCGCGTTGAACATCGAGACCTCATCCACGATGATCAGCGCCACGCGGTCGTCAAACACTGTTCGCAGCAGTTCCGTCGCTTGAACAGATAGTTCTTTCTGCCACAGGCACTTGAAGGCTGAATGAAAAGTCTGGCCGTTGTTCAGCTGACAAGCACCAGCACCAGTCGGACAAGTCGAAATGACCTTGTAACCGCGAGCCTCGACTTCATCGCAAATCCTTCGAACGACAAACGATTTCCCGGTTCCTCCTGCCCCGTGTAGCATCGTTCGAGTTTGTCTCGGCTTCTCGTCACCAAATGCAGACAAAACGTGGCGCACCACCGCTACTTGATCTGCTGAGAGTCCCGCGGTGTCGATATTCCGAGACCGGGTTTGAGCGCTCATGGGATCAAAAAGCTGTCGGCGCCGCGCAGCAGAAGTTTCGTCCTTGTGCTTGGTCGTGCTCTTCTGCATTGCTCGGAGTCGTGCCGATATCAGTCCAAGCTGACGAGCGTAGAGCTGGTCAAGGATACCTTCTGGACGAACGACTGACGTGCCTTCCCCCGTTCCGGATGTGCCGTTGCTTCCACTGTCGATCACACTCAGCAAGGCCTCTTGCATTGCGTGCAGACTGCTTTGCTTCGCTGGGTTGGTTGACGCGAGTTTTTCTACCAGGGACATGATGTCAATGTCGACCGGCAAAACACCTTCGAACTCTTCGTCTCCGAGTGGTCGACTTTTCTTGCTTTCTTGCCGCGTAGAGACGTCGACGTCTTTCCACAGGTCGACGTTTCGATATCTCCAGTCCGCTAGGATGGATTCGCTTGAACTTGAGCGATGCCCGCACTGCAACATGTTCCGGACATAGCGATACCGTTGCCGGAGGACAAGAGGGGCGTCACTGTGATCCCACGCTTCACAGAGTTCCAGAAGCCCACGCGCATTAAACTCGAACTCGAGACGGCCGTGTCTCCACGGCGTGAACGTGCACAACGCGTACTGAGCAAACTCGAGGCGGCTGGATGCGTTGTCTTTGTTGTTCCGGTCGTCTTTCCACACTGGTGGCGCTCGGCCTCCGAACACTGCCGTGAACATCTTTGCCCGGATTTTGCCCTCGAAGTAGCCGTACAATGGATGAGTTGGAGCGAAAGCAAAGGAAGGTCGAGCATGACGGCCGAAGCTTGACTGCGACTCGCCTCGTTCGCACTTGACTGGAGCCACGTCAACGATGCACTCGAACTCCAAAGGTGAGTAGTCCGCAAAGTTGGCGCCTCGGTGCAGGTACGACTCGGCTTGTGAAAGAAAAACCACTCGATCACCGACACGGTAGGACCTTGTACCACCGCTGGAACCGCAAACGGCCTTCGAGTGGGCACCATCCACGTCGTTGTTCACCATGGCGACCAAATCATCGAGCTGAGCGTCGACAGAGCTTTCCTCCTCCATTTCCTCGGCTCCTTCAACATCCTCGTTGTGCTTCTGCTCGCTCTTCGATCCACGATCAGACGATCTTTGCGTGTAAGCCTTGACGAACGACCACGGATAGATGTACCAGAAGGTGTCGCTCGACATGAACGACTTGTGCCCCATGAGAGCAAAGACCATCAAGCTGTGTGGCCATTCGTGGGCGCCGGTGAAGCTGTTCACTGCTCGTGTAGCCAGAAATTTTCCTTTGCGGGCATCAGTGTCGCGGTCTTCAGCTCGACTTGGATGCGTCCCCACATAGTTGAGGGCTGATAAAAGCATCGGTATGCCACCGTTCAACGACGCTTGATCTTTTGTCATGTAGGCCTTCTGGTACTGCTCGACCGCGTCTCCGCTATCTTCACCGTTCACGATCGAGGAGTTGGTGTGGGAGGCGGTCAGTGCAGCTAGAACGAGGTTTGTTTCGACAAAATACGCGTCGTCGACTGGACGCCGGAGCTCCCACACAAGCGGCCCGCGAAGTGGTCCGTGGAACAACTCGCCTTTTCGAACGTCGTAGCCAGCGTCGATGATGGCGCAGCTCGCTTCGTCAACATCGTCGCTTGTCATCACTGGACGAATCCCTTTGGCGAAGTCACCACGTTGAATCCTTCTAACAATGATCGGTTTCGTCGCCTCGTCATGTGTACCCGCCGGTCGCGCCAGTCGGCACATGTGCTTCCCGCGGCGCCCTTTGCGACAAGTAAAGCTGTGCGTATGGACGTTTGTTGCAGCAGCGCGTCGCTCGCAGCCTGTCCTGAATGCTTCTGGATCTGCCTTCACATCGGGTACATCGACTTCATGTGCTCGAGGTTGCTTCGTACCAGCGACTCGAAACTCATCCATCCACGCACGGGTCTCCGAACTTAGTCGAGGGGTCGAGACTGAGTCAAGCCACTGCGCAGCCAGATGGCGAAGTTCCGGGTTGCAAGCAATTCGCGAGAGTAGTTGGGGAGTGAACGTGGAGCCGTAGACGAGCGAGTGCGAGTGAAGCCGGCCGTCTTTCTGCGCTTCAATGATGGTACAATGACCTGCAACATGCCCGTACGCACCGCTACGCCGTTCGCGAAAATGACGACTGATCCTCGTGTCGACCGCGTTGGAGGAATGCATCACATCTTCGATCATTATCCGCAGCCTTGTCTCGAACACCGAAGCAGATAGAGCGGGGTATAAGTTCGACACCGCCAATCGTGCTCTCGCGCTCCCTTGTAGGTCTTTGTGTAGATCCTGAAACGACCAATCGCTTCGACTGCACACGAATCCCTCATCGTTCCATCGGTGCTCTTGGCGGATCGTTGCAATTCGATGGAGCAGCAAATCGTCATGCTCTGGTGCAGCGAGCGTGACCCAATGCTGAGGAACACCGTACCGGTATCGCATGGCAGCGATCTTGGGCTTTGTTGCAGCGCGTTCGAACGGAGAGAACGGAACAGATCCGCCCACGAGCGACAACACTCTGAGCAGCGACGCGTTCAATCGCCGAGAGCTCGACGCTTTTGGATTGTCCTTCGCTCGCTGGAGTTCTTCACGGAATTGTTCGGAGTTCACGAGAGACCCGAGGCGCTTCAAAACTTCCGAGTGTGACACACCCACTTTCGCAGCTCGCTTGACTGACGAATGGCGTTGCAACTGATTGAACAGGAGCGTCACCAGAGGTGTGCTCTTCTCGAATCTGCCGTCGTAGTAGTTCATGAGGTGCCGAATGAACTCAGGCTTCCAAGATGCCTGAGGTAGGCGCGCACCGCCAAGCAGAAAGAGGTGTGGGAAAACGCTTGCAACCATGTTCCCGTTGCAGGTCCATTCCACCACTGGTTCTTCGTCTCGTTCGATGGCAATCACGTCTCCGCTTGAACCCTTCGGACTCGCACTTGATTCACCGCTCACCATCTTGAGCACAGTATCGACCACCGAGTTCACCGCCGTCGACGGGACCGCGCTGACGGGTTTCAAAATTGCAGCCTTCGAAATCACCACTTCGTCTTCACTCCCGTCGGCTATGTCAGCGCCATACCGCTCGGATTGGACCCGATCTTGATAGCGCTCTGCTGCTGCATCGTCTTGGCACACGACGTTGCGTTCAACATACGCCTCCATGTCTTCCAGTTCTGCTCGACGTTCGCGAGAATCGGTCACGACGATGTGCTGGTCGATAAACGTGCTGTGGGTGCTTGACAATACTTCCAGCCACTTGTACACATCGTCGTGCGGGATCGAGTACAACCGGCGGAATTTCCTTTTCACCAAACGCCACCGCTCCTTCGGCCCGAGGAATGTCACACGGGGTAGACACGCGGTCTCAGTCGACGGTAACTCGCGAGCCATAGCAGCTGGTCCACTTGAAGGGAAGCAAATCGCGTGCCCAGTCGAATGCTTTCCGTCGAGAGCAAGTTCAAGCCCAAAACATCTCGCTGGAGCAATCACCTTGCTTGACACATCGTTTAGAGGCGGCAGCCCTCTCATGCGCCCGTAGTCGTGACCGCTGGCGATACTGTACGGGTTCTTTCTTGGATCTCTCAAACAGCTCGCGCACAGGTGTACAGACGATTTGTCTCGCACCAACTCGGGGTTCAAATGGTACGACACCCCTCCGTCTTGGACCACTTGGAGGTGGTTCTGGATGATCAGGGGCGGGTATTGCTGCAGCCGAATCTCTTCCTCTACTGTGTAGCGCAGTGTAGCGGGCAGCTCCTTGAATCCAACCGGGTGAACGACACTTGCCTTGATCATTTCACAGCATGACGCGCAGGCCCGGAGACACAAGCTTTCACTGCTGCGGTCGCGCGCCAAACTTTGACTGCATGACAGCTCGTCTTCGTTGGCTGGTCTTGACAGCACCGACCGCAAACGCTCGACAGGCTTCGCCGACTTTGGTCCAAGCAGCTTCTCGTCATTGTGCACGAACGCGTTCGGATCGTTTGAGCAGCAATGGTAGAAGAGAAGCGCCAATCTCGGGGATGTCGTGTAATTCTGGCCGCGCGCCAACAGCAAAAGTTCTTCATTCGATATCTCCTTCATGTTGAGCGCCGACAACTCCAGCATCTTCAACTTTTCGATGTCGGCTTCCATGGGGGGGTTCGACTTGCGTTTCTTGTGAATGACCGCCTCTTGGTTCTTGCCCTCACCGACTTCTACGTTGACGCCTGCATCACGGTGTCGTCTCTTCGTACATCGAATGGACTGCTCACACGCGCCGACGTCAGCCTCCTCCTCGTGTGACGTCGCCAGATCGATCCGGGTATCGTGGCCGCTCCGATGCAACTCGACGAGACGTCGGAGTGCCTCCATTTCCGAATGCTTCAACTTGGTGGCTGTGTAGTGATTCCGCTCTTCGTGAGGAACCGATCGGGTCAGAGCGTCGCTACGGCAGTGATAAATCACAACGGGATCTTCGCGATCTTCGCAGCCGTGGAACTCGACAAAATTCCACGGACAAACACACTTGATACCATCAGCGGCGACGACGACGATGGTTCTTCGAAGCAAGTGTGACATCGCCATCAACGGGAGGTAGCCCGTGTACTCGAGCCACTGATTTGGTTCTGCGATCCGGCTTCCTGCCGTCAGCACGTCTTCAACGTCGCCCCGAATCACGAGGCCGTTCTCGAGCAGCCACATGGCACGAAGCGCCACCTTCACGCGAAGAGTGAATACGTGGTCATGGGGTCCGAGATCAAATGGCTTCAGGATTCCCCGATCTCGCGCGGCTTGCCAAACGGCGTAGAACAAGCAGTTCCCGTCGGGCGGCACGTTCGTCGCAGTTAACATGACCGACAATGCTGCGCCGTCTCGACCAACACAGGTGACCTTGAAGTCGAATGCCCCATTGTGCATGACAATCCCGACCTTAGCGCGAGGCTGCTTTCGCGCCATGTGTCGAGCTCGATTTGACCAGTCCTTCTCCACGTCGGCCTTCTTGCGGTCCACTTCAGCCCCGGTGCCATTCATCCTGCATACTGCATCTGTCAGATCGGCGCTCACACTTGGAGGCGTCGTTCGTCTCTTTATCTCACCTTTCTTCGAAATTTCTCCTCTGACTGGCATGTCACTGTCGCTTGCACAGGACTGACAGCCCGAAGACCTTGCCGCTACGCTACTGGTACGTTCAGCACCTGCAACGTCGGAAAAGTAAACAACATCACAGCCATCAGTTTGCCACTCTGTCCGTGTACCACGCGACTGGGAGCACGATGAACAAAAACCGATTCATTATTGAACGTACCCACCCCATTGGAACTCTGCGTGCCAGCACTGGGGCGCTGATTCATGATAACTCTGTACCGGAGCACAAAGCCGGACGCGTGCGCATCCACTGCGGCGTGGCAACAATCGTCGTCGGCGTTGTGGCTATGGTCTGGATCCAACAAGCACACCCATGCTTAGTACTACGCGGGGAGATGCCGCAGCCCACGAAAGCGAGCGACGCGACTTCGTTGCCACGACGTACTCAACGTTGCGCTACAGCAATTATGTCTTCCGGCGTTGTCATCGGATACAGACGGCAGGGCCGCGGCTTGCGCCCACCCAACTGCACACGCCGAGTAACACGTGCTTGAGCACGACGCACTTGCGCTCTAGAACCGCATTCGCTTGGTTAGCTCGCTCACACGATGCCCCAAAAATCTATGCACCGATGTCATCCGAATGCTGTGACGTACCGCAACGATGAGAGCGCTCAGGCTTGTGTGCACATCGCTCCTGTTCAGCCGCGAGGCGGCTTTGGCGTTATTCACACCCACGCAAACGCTCACGGCGCCACAGACGGTGTAGTCGCCGTCTTGATGGACGACGTCGGCGGCGTATTCGGAAGGAATCGTCGTTCTCGACGCGGAGTAGTAGCTTGTACGCTGGAGTCCCGTATACGCGACGCTCCTGGGAACTTGCTTCATGCCGCAGACCATCTTTGTCCTTAGCATCGTCAGCGTTGGTGGGCGAGAGATGCTCGAACGAATCGCGCGCATTCGGAACACATACCACGTCGCGCTTGCGTCGCGTGGAGCTCGCAGGCCATGCGATCCGCACGATCTCTCACGCGGAAGTCCTCCACTACCCCGCAGCGCCGCTGGCAACTGGTTTCCCTTGCCGACAGCATCAATTCGGCACTTCGCGCGAAGGGAAACTTGGCCACTCCACATCCTGCACAGTGACCTTCACTCGTTATTATGCCATCGCCGGTTTTAAGAGGAATACGTATATAACCGCACATCAATACATTACTTCTATGAGGTCCATGGGCTCTGAACCACCAACAATTCCGGCGGCGGCGGAACAATCGATCCTCCCGCTCGTTGAGGCACTTGGGACCAATGGCGGTCGCGATCGCCGTCATGTAGAGCCGCTTACTGTATCTATCGATTGCCGAAGATCTGCCGTACGGCCGTCTCCTTGAAGCAGCCTTCTCGCCTACGCGCGACGACGCGGCAGCAGGAAGCCTTTCGCATGACGGAGACCGTCACCACACAGTCTACAACATGAAGAGCAGGAGCCAAAACGATGGGCTTGGACGAACGTGAACTGTCCGTGCCCGTGATTGACATCAGCGCGCTGCTCGCGTGCTCGAGCGATCTCGGCCTCGCTCGAGCACGCGAGCAGCGCGCTGATCCATCCAGCGAGTGGACATCCCCGCCCGTCCCGCCCAGTCGATGGCCATGAGCAAGAATGCTCCAGTCGGTCTTGGTGGTCGTCGTGACGAGAGACACACGACTGATGCGGTGCCGGCATCCAGCGAGTGGACACCCCCGATGGCCGTCGAGACCCAAGAAGCCGAGCCCCGTCGCGACGACTGCCGAGACCATGAGCAACAGTGCTCCAGTCGGTGCTCGTGGGCCGCCACACGAGCGCGCCGCTGCAGAAGCTGCTCGAGGAGCTGCGCGCGACCGCGACCGACTGGGTCTTTTTCTACATCAAGAACCGCGGCTTCACCGAGAACGAGATCGAAGCGTTCCGCGGACATGTCCGCGCGTTCTTTGCGCTGCCCTCGAAGGTGAAGAACGGCATCCGCCGCACGGTGGACAACTCGCGCGGGTACTTCGACGACGAGCTCACCAAGAACAACAAGGACCAGAAGGAAGTGCTCGACTACGGCGGCGTCGCCGACGACGCGCCGCCCGATGCGCCCGGTTCCCAGCGCGTCCTGCGAGACCAGAACAAATACACACGCACTTCATACTGTAGCAACCACACGCTGTTTATTTCTGCCCAGATCGCGACTTGGATCGCGACTTGCAAGAGCCCAAGCTGCACTTGCAATCAAACCAAAGTTGGCTCCCATAATCGACAGTAACTTCTTCCCCAGCACGAATCGCTCGGTTGCTCACGACTACTGCAGTACTCGTATCTCCATTGCTGACTTCTTCAAACCTCGCCGACGCCTCACACGAATGGTTCATGAAGCGCGTCATGTTGCCAGCTCTCGCGGCATCGATGAATACCTTGACATTGGGCTTCCCCTTGGCACGACTCTTCATCTCGTACAAGTACCCCCGATTCTCCACGTTCTCGCCCGCTTCGACAACGATCAAATCACCCACATACTCGCCGATGATCACCCCGCTCTCGATATCGCGGTCAGTTACGACTCCGAACCCAAAGCGGCTCTCATCAAACACGAGGCGCAGGCCGTCCAGCAGCCGCGGGGTGTTTCCGCATTCTCCTCCAAATCGGCAACAGTTGTCCGCACAATACGTGCCGGAACGCGCGTTCACGCACGTATCAAAGCGGCATTCCACGTCGCAGCTGCAATACTGGAATGGTGGTTGACTCTCGAACACGATTCCCGACTCGTTTCGATGGCTGTCGATTTTCCTCACCGTTTCTTCGGGCCAGGCGATACTTCCATCACGATCCGCGTTCGACTCCACTTCGGGTTCGCCTCGCTGCCTTCGCTCACCGGGCGCTCCGGAGACATCCACTGACCCCTCGGCAACGCGGAAATAAGCATGCAGACTTCTCTGAACACCCGGGCCGGTTCGACGTCGCTTACTGGCTTTCTTGCGAACACGCTGCTGTTGGTTTGGCGCTATAAAGCTCGGACGACCAGCTGCTTCGTCTTGGACTCCATGGCCGACTCTGACCAAGAATTCCTCGATCCTTGTTTGCCTCATAACCACCTCCGCGTAGCTATACATCGCAAGAAACTCCGTCAGTTTACTCTTGCTGGTTCCAACATCATCCGAATACATTCCTCGAAGCATTTGATCGAACCTCTTTCTCCTTCGTGAGGCGCGCAGAATTACACCCAGGCGGGTGCGCACGGCCTCGAACCGGCAACGTTATCGTTACCGAAGAAAAGAGCAAGCACACTGCCGCCGAAATCGGCTTTAGCACACTCGCTGGCACATTCGCGACCACCGCCACACGATTTGGCCGCACGAGTCTCAGATTGCACCGCATCAATCACATCACGGCACGTTTACAGCTCTGTGTCAGACCATATTATATTCTGCCCTCAACCTCTTCTTGGATTCTTCTCCTCTTTCTCTCTCTCCTCTCCCTCCTCTCCTGCGCTTACTCCTAAACACACCACATTACCATTCTCCTTTTTGCACCGCTGTCTCCATAACCTCCAAGCTCGAGCTTCGCCGTCATGGCCGCCAACAACCCACACACTACCGTCGCGAGTCTCCGCGCGCTCGTCGACTCCGTCGCCCGCGATCCCAGTCGCACTACATCCGCGAGGCTCTTCCTTCTCTTCGCTGAATGGGCCCACGATGGCCGGGCCCTCGAAGCCATCTTCGTCGACGAACGCAACGTCGAGGCTGCCAGCTACTGCATTCGCAACTTGCTCACGTCGTTCGCACATCTCACGGACGAACAGCGTGCGCTCCTCTTCTTTCGCGTCAAGATCGAAGGACCACAAGATCGCCTCCGCGAGATCCGTTTCCAGCTGCGTTTCCTGATGAACATCCGCGTGTCCGACATTCGCATTGACGGATACCAGTGCCTCGCACGCGGGCATGTCGACGACTTTCACCTCGTTGACACCGCGGCTCACCCGGTTCACTACCACTAGCCCTGACGTCAGTTTGCGTGCTAGCTTCCGCCTCCGGCCACAACAACATTTCTGCATGCATTCTGAGGGTTGCTTACCCATTTTAATCCACGCTTTACCTTTTCATCCGTACCCACGTTCGACCTCAACATTCAAAACCATCTCCTCTCGCGACTCACCTTCAACCACACTGCGAACCATTTCTCACGCCCCTCTCTTAGCCACTTTCGGCTACCTTTTCCGAGTGCTTTCGTTTGCATGCTTCTCTTCCCTGTGCCACCAACCTGCGATCAATCACAACCGCTTTCCGAAAAATTTGCACCCGTCACACATTTCCTCAGTGGGACTGCACGAGCGGCGATGTCTCTCATCTTCGTGCCAACTCCTGAAAAGTTCCGAGCCCCTTCTCTCTACCGAATGCCAACACCACGAGCCCTTCCTCCAAAACCAACCGAACCTCATTACTCCTTCTCCTCCGAAGTACGCGGCCCCTCCACTACACTCGACCCCAACATGACCACGAACTCCAAGAACCGCAACAACACGACTCCAACTCCCAAGCGCAACCCGCAGGTCACCAACAACCCAGCACCAGCAACTCAAGCCTCCGCCGCTGAGTCTCGCAACACCCCACGCCCAGCTGTACCTGCCCCAAACGACAACATAACGATGAGGCGCTCCCGCTCCAACAACACACTCGTCCAAACTTCCCAAGCACCGCACCTTTCTGTCGCCTCTCACGGTAGCCGCCTACCCCCTTCTGCGGACTCTCAAGCCTCTCCGGCTGTGCCTGCTCCGGCGACGGTTGCCGCTCCAAGTGATCAATCTGACGTTGAAGATTCCTTCGCGCCTCCACCCCAGCCCACCATCTCCACCGGCACTCGCTCTCCACCTGGCCCCTCCACAACTCCGGCTCCGATGGGCTGTCAGCAACGAGCTCTTGACACCGGCGACGCCGACAAACAAACAACGGACCGTTCACGTGAGTCTGCGAAGTCGCGCGATCTCGGCTCTCCTCCTCCTTCACCCACCTACCAAGCTTCTGCGGCGGCCGCCGATACTGCAACAACATCGAAGCCCCCAGTCACATCGACAGCGATTCGCGCGTTGACTCCCGATCTGCAAAACTGGACGGTAGTTGGCCGCGTCGTCAGTCGCAGTCCCATCCGAACGTGGCGCAACTTACAAGCCCAAGGCCGCGTTTTCGACTTTCGGATCATCGACAGGAACGGTGACACAATCAAGGCAGCTATCTTCGGCGATGGCGTTGATCGCTTCGACTCCCTCATCTCCAACGGGATCGCGTACGAGTTCTCTGGTGGCAGGGTGAAACAATGCAACAGAGCTTTCTCCGGTGACCGAGTCGAGCTCTCCTTTGATCACCGGGCTACTATCGTACGAGCACAGAATGTCCAGTTGCCCCAAGATCTGCCTGGCCATCTCACGCTGCTCGGCGACCTTGCCAGTCTCACCGACAAAGCGTCTGTCTCAGTTGCTGGTATCGTTCATGAGCTCGAGCCAACCAAGCGCTTCATCAACGCCTCTGGGTCGACGAAATACCGCCGTCGTTTTCTTCTCGTCGATCACACCAACTTCAAGATCGTCGTCACGCTTTTCGGCTCTCAGGCCCAGCAAGACCTGACCGAGTTTCTCGGGAAACCCGTGCTCATTCAGGGAGCAACCATCTCGGACTACAACAACACGCGCTCTCTCGTTGCGCTCGGAGGCTCTTCCGTTCTCTTCGATCCCGCGCTTGCTGTCGCTGAGCGCCTCAGTGACTGGTATGCGCATTTGCCTGACAACAACGCCTTCGTCTTCGTCCAAGATGCAACCCCTCGCGACCACAACTAGACGAGACCCGTACCCCTTCTTTTGCATTCTCGTCGCTCCTTTTTTTCTCTCATTCCTGCTTCTTGCTGCTGTTTCGTCTTTAATTGGCACGTCCACGCTTGCTTCCCAGTTTACATTTTCTACTACGCCTTTCACGCGTCTGTCTCGATCGCCACCTCGAACCACGCGCCGTCTGCCCTGTCGTGCACCAACCACAGATAGTCCGCGCGGAGCTTCACGCTGAACTCGTCGATCTAGTTGGACGCGCCGTTGTTCGCGTTGTCGGGCTAACCTCGCCCTCACGGACTCGTACTCGACCGGCGTGCGCGTCTTCAGCGCCTGCAGGCCCACGCCGATACGGCGCTGCGGCAGTTCGGGCCGGCGCCGCTGAGGAAGCAGCCGTGCGCGCCGGCGTCGAGCGCGGCCTTGATGAGCGGGAACAGGTGCGGGTACTGCGCCTCGCCGCGCTGCGGCTGG
>JAMFLM010000096.1:0-14872 GCA_027475705.1 Pythium catenulatum
GTGTCATCGCAAGAACCGATCAGTGTCATCAAGGGAGGTGGCACAAGTTACACCCGAAGTTGTATTGATCCGATCAGTGTCACCAGCCTGGCGGCGTAGCTAAGTGTGGTGAAGTGCCCCAAAAATGTGCGACTACAACCGCTGTCGCGCGGCTCAAGATGGTCAAGAATGTGAAGGGAGGTACGAGCTGCGTGCGCTGCGCGTACTTAATGAAAGGTCGCGGCGAAGCGTCGCCGCGAGGAGTCGGTGCTGGGGGGTTTTCTCCCAAGCCCGCCGGTCGGATGCATGTGTAGGAGCAGGATTCATAACACTCTCAAAAGAACCAAGACACCCACAAGCCACATCTTCTCTCTCTTCTCCGTGTGTATCTCCGTCTTAGCCCGCCGCCAACCACTCGTCTCTGTGAGAGTCCGCGAAGAGACAAGTGCAACCGCTGTCGACCCCACCGACACCGTTGTTAGGGGCGTGCTACATCCTGCTCCCGTCCGTGAACGTCTCGCGCGTGCGTGAGCGCGTGAGAGGGGTCCGCTCACCTCTGCCGAGCGCCCGCTTCAAGTTCTGAGGATATCGCGAGGGCAGCGTGCGTCACCCGCTGCCCGCCAAGTCCTCTGTCCGTTCAAGTCGATTGTGCGTGTCCGCACGCGAGCGCCGCCCGGAGGACGCCGCCGGCGGTGTTTTCTGACGTGCTACACGACATAAGGGCGAAGGGCATTGGTCGATCCAAGCTAAGACCAAGAAACCCCATGTGGCAGCTGCGGTTGCTTGCCCAGTACACTGTGTGAGGCGGGTACTGTGGTGGGTTCCAAGCTAAAACTCTCGCTTCAAAGAGTCCTGAGAGTCACAAGCAAGGCCGCGCGTATCATGACCCGGCCATCCCAAGTCTGCGAAGACGGTGGGACACGTCAAGCCCGGCACATACGCCAGTCAAGCCGCGGAACTTGACGTAACTACACGTCATCTGGTGCGTATGCCAGGAGCGGAGTTAGAAGCCGAACCCAGGACGAGCATCATGGCGGCAACACATCAAGAAGACAAGGAAGAAGATGCCGAGTTCAACATCCCGTTCCAGCCTGTTGGCGGGCGCTTGGACACGGACAAGATCTACAGGTGGTCAGAAGCATGCGCGATTTGAGAGACGTTCATCCGCATGATCATCGCACACGCTGGAGATCCGAAGAGCTGGTTCTCGGTCTACAGAATCGAGAAGAAGACATGGGCGAACGCGAACATCGGAGTCCTCGACCGTGAGAAGCTCCTCTCCATGCACTTCGAGACCTACGAACAGGTGATCGGGTTCATGGAGCAAGTGTTCAAGGCGATGGGCTACGAGATCGAACGCCGCGAGACATTCGACATGGTCCGTACCGTCCCGCCTGAATATCTGCTTGCCGACGCAGATCACATGACCTCGCTGTTGGCGCCGGAGTACGAGTGGGAGACGTCGCTGAAATATTGCAAGTCGAAGGGTCGCGAGTTTGGCCCAGCCAAAGACAAGATCATGGATGACGTGATGTTCACTCCTCAGACATCGCGGGCCAATCCAATGGTCACCCAAGAAGCAATGACGGCTGTGGATGGGGACTCTATTATGCACACTATAGAGGCCAGTGTTCAGAAGCCCCCGCCCATGCCACAAGTCGCGGATGTGCAGAAGACGCCGAACTTCGACGGCGTGTCGAGCGCTGACACGACTCCCAACACGAAGCCGAAGCCGAAGAAGCCACTGGACTACAACGAGAATGTCGCGCAAGGTCTGCTGAAGCTCGCGTCCGACGGTGACCTTAGCGTCGATGATGCTATGCGAGCGCTCCGCGCGCTCAAGACTTCGCCCGGCGGTAGCACGGTCGCTAAGGCCGTTGATACGCCGGCGCAGGCAGACACCGGGCCGGACACCGAACAAGATGATGAGGTTGACAAGAAGAGCGCAAAGTCTAAGCAGAAGGTGAAGAAGTCAAGCAAGTCATCGAAGAAGTCATCTCGGCGAGCTCCCACGGATACCGAAGGTTCAGCCACCGATGACACTGATCGCTTCTCCAGAAAGTCGAGGGACGAAGTTGAAGGCTGACACTGACCGCAACGGGAAGCCAGCTCGGTCGACGTCTGATGACACTGATCGCACCCTGAAGAAGCCGAAGAAGAAGGCGCAGAAGGTGCGGCTAGAGGTGTCCTCTGAATCGTCGGACGACAGCGATAGCGATGGCCGAACTGTGCGGAAGGCCCGGAGACGCAAGGCGAGTAAGGTCTCCGATGATGAGTCGGAGTCGTCTGACAGCGACAGCGAAGATGCAGAGTGGGAAGACTCAGAGTTGTTCGTTCGCGAGTTGCCGTTTCGCGGAAGGTCGAAGGGCGGCGGAGGCACCGGCGCGACGGTGATGCAGAACATCCAGTTGCGGGTGTTCGATGGTCGCAGTCGCAGCGTCGAAGAAGGTACACAGTGGGCGTCCAAGCTGATTTACGCAGCCAACATGATGGATATGACCGAAGAGCAGTGCCTCGAAGCCTTCGCCAACAACATCGGTGGACCCGTTCGGTTCTGGTGGAAGCAGCTGTCGAAGAGGGTTCGCCGCAGCTGGCCGCGAACGCTGAAGGCCTTCCATAAGCGCTACTGCCGCGACGCGCTATCCGTGCAGCGGTCGTATTTCAAGACTTTCCAGCGACCAGACGAGAAGCCCGTGGATTACCTCTATCGGCTTAACGCGGCGGCGATCAAGGCGGGTATCGACTACGAGAACGATCCCAAGGAACTGAGCGAGCACATCGAGTTGTTCTTCGATACGGCTGTCGAGAAGAGTATGCCGTCACAGTTGCGGTACAACAACTTCCGAAGTGTGGGTGAGTTGGAAAGGGTGCTGATCCAATATGAGGTGACACAATCCAAGACCAAGAAGCCAAACCCCACCCCACAGCCAGTCGCGCCTAAACCCGACAAGCCGCGAGTGAACGTCGTCGAGGCGGCGGCGGAGCCCGCGGGCGACGCCGCGCATCACCAGATGCGTCCGCATCCGGCGCCACACCAAGATCGACCAGCCGGCAACTCTGGCGGGCGGCGCAAGGAGGTGCCGGTCTGCAAGAAGTGTTCGAGGCGCGGTCACCGCACTGAGTCGTGTTGGAGCGAGGTGACCTGCGACCACTGCTCGCGCAAGAGGCACCCGGCGTCGCACTACCGCCAGCTTCTCAACAACCTCGTCGCGCTCCGAGAGCGGATGCGGAACGGCGAGGTGACTGCGGAGCAAGTGCTCGAGCAGTTAAAGTAGCGTGCCGTCTGTTGCCCAGCGGAGCTGATAAGGTAAGGGCGTACGCTGGACGGTCTACATGTTTGCATGACCAAGACACACCAACTCAAGAAAACCCAAGAAACAACCAAGACTTGCATGAAGGAAACACCAAGGAAGATAAAAAACAAGACGCGAACGCCGGCGACGGGCCACCAGAGCGAGTGCTCGCAAAGACAGAAAATCCCAGGAAACAAGAAGCGCGAGCGACTGTAGTATGTATGTGTAGACGGTGACCCTAGCCAGCGAAGAAGTGAAGATCAAGACGGAAGACCAGGAACAGTCGCCGTGCTGCGGCTGCAAGAAGAAGAGCGAAGAGGCTGGTGGCGCGACCACCAGCTGCGCGAGGGAAGGGCGACTCAAGTGTTTGTGCGAGGCGCCATCAACGACGAAGAGCTGCCGCGGATGCTCTACACCGGCGCCAACATCAGCATCATCCACATAGACCTGATCAAGGCGCTCGGCGTTGCAGTACGGCTCTTCAGCGGCGATCAGAAGTTCTACGGCGTTTCGGATGCGCCGCGCTCTGCTGTGGGTAAGGCAACGATCAAGATTCGACTCGGGTCGACAGTGGTCTACGAGGCGGAGGTTTGGGTCGGCGCTTTCGAGGCGCACACGTTCGCGATCCTCGGAACCGACTTTATGGTGCGTGCAGGCCTTCGGATCGTCCTGCTGTCTCAAGAGTGCGCGCTGCCGTATGAAGAAGCGGTCCCCATGCTGACCAGCAAGGAGGTGGAGGAGACTGAGAGCTCTGACTGGAGCCAGCGCGTCCGGCAAGCACACCACATGAACCTGCAAGTCGATCTCGGCAACGTGCCAGCGGTTGCGCACATCGGTGACCCGCTCCCTCAAATCTTCACCGTTGAAGGAATGGATCCGATCAGTGTCACTGTTGACCAATCGGCGCTTGCGGAGGAAGTGTGCTTGCATGAAGGCGTGGAGATGTCAGTCGAAGACATGCAGAATCAGCTGGCTCTGATCCCGGAGTTCACGGACGGTCCGCCTGTGGAGGTGGACTTGTCGACAGCGGACATCGGGGAGGAGGAGAACAAGCCTGAGGAGCTCGAGCAGCTCCGCGAAGTCTTGAAGGAGGGCCAGTTCTGCAGTTAGGGCAACGCGCTCCCGCCTCCAGCCAAAGGCGTCGTGTGCGACATCGAGGTTGAAGGCACGGAGGTGGTGAAAGAACGCGCACGTCGGTTGCCGCCGCACCTGATGGGACGGCTGTACGAGCTGATCCGCGGCTTGCTGCGCGCCGGGCTCTCTCGACATTCCAACTCAAGCTGGGCGTCGCCGATCGTCGTGGTGCTCAAGAAGAACGGCATCCACATTCGACTCTGCGTCGACTATCGCCGCGTGAACCGACTAACCAAGCTCATGGTGCATTCCATGCCGCTCATCGAGGATCTGCTCGACGGTTTCCATGCGGTGATGTGGATGTGCTCACTCGACAACGCTAGTGGATTCTGGGCGGTGACGCTGACGAAGCGGGCCCAGCTCATTACCGCGTTCATTTGTCCCCTCCGGCATTTTGAATCGCTCAGAATGCCCCAAGGTTTCAAGAATGCCCCACAGATATACCAGCGAATTATTGATAATTGTCTGTGGGCTACGGTATGATGCCTTCGGAACAAGGGCAAGGACGTCAAGTTCGTGGGCTACAGCGCAGAGGAAGTCAAGCAACTGGCCGAAGATGTTCAAGGAGAAGACGTTCCGACTGATGTTATGCTCGAGAACGACGCCTTCCACGTCGCCGAAGCTGTCTGGGAAGAGGTGCGTCCGGTCCTCTATCGCCGCTCCTACACTGACGATATCAACTTCGGCGCCGATTCGTGGACCGATATGTGCGAGATGTTGCGCGCCTTGTTCGCGGCGTTCAAGGAGTGGGGGATCTCGACTAGCCTCCCCGAGAGCGCCTTTGGCAAGAAGTCCATGGAGTTCCTCTCGCATATCGTCTTAAGAGATGGTATCCGAAGCGCGCCACGTAATCTCGACGCGGTGATGAAGATGCCGCTCCCGACGTCGATGAAGGGCGTGCAATAGTTCCTCGGCAGCCTCAATTACTATCACCGGTTCATCAACAACTTTGCGACGTCTGCAGGGGTGCTGTACGAGCTTACGGATGCGCGGCTTCGCGACGGAACTCAGCTCGAGCACGCGCGGAACGCGTTTGAGGCACTGAAGAAATTGCTCTGTGAAGCTCCATTACTCAAGCATCTTGACCGGAAACGATCAGTGTCAGTGGTCCTCTACACCAACGATTGGGCCTACGGAGCTGCGGTCTGCCAAGAACACGAAGGCATGCTGCATCCGACACGTTTCTACAGCAAGGTGTTCCAAGACAACGAGCGTGGATACACGCCGGCGGAGAAGGAAGTTCTCGCGCTGCTGAAGACCCTCGACGCTGCGCTCGACGTCTTCGCTGGCCAAGAAATCACGGTGTACGCGCGATACAGCACGATGAAATGGCTGTTCACATCGAAGAGTTTGACAGGACGCGCGGTGTAGTGGGCCGCACTGCTGTCTCCGTGGACCCTGAAGATTGTACGAAGCGACAAGACCCCAAGCGCTCTGGTCGGGTTGCTCGCTGCCTCGGTAGTGCCGCCGGGAGTTCTCGACGAGGTGCTCGACGACATCTCACCGATGAAGATCTCGAAGCCGATGACACTGATCGCTCCCATGCCGAATCTGAGGAGAGACTCGGAGGGATACGTCCTCACCTTCGACGGAGCGGTCCGGACCAAGGAGCCAAAGCTAGGGTCGTACGGGGCGGTGCTATGGAAACTACCTGCTTGGACGATTGTGGCTGCGGAGTATGGAGCTAGCCGCGACTCGACTGTGAACGACAGCGAATACCAAGGCCTCGTCTGTGGTTTGGAACTGGCACTCAAACACCAGGCGATGACACTGATTGTATGCGGTGACTCTCGGATTATCATCGGCCAAGTTAACGGCGACCTCCGGTGCCATCAGCCAAACCTGGTCATCTGGCTCGAGAAGGCGAAGGGGCTCGTTGCGCGTTTCGAGAAGGTGCACTTGCTTCACGTCGCGCGAAAGCACAACCAGCCCGCCGATCTCTTGACGCGCCGTGCGATGAGAGAAGAAAAAGGAGGCGTCGCGGAGTCCGAGAGCGATATGCAAGCGCTGTCGTTGCTGAACACTCTGCCCGATTTGCTCTACGCGACGGCGGATGACGAGCCACAGCCAGGTACGATGGCCGCCGCCGTGTGCATGATCGCGGTCGGGGCGGAGCAGCGAGCCGAGGTGTACGCCATCACTCGAAGTAAGGCAAAGCGCAAGGTCGCCACTCCGAGCGCGTTCCAAGATGTTCAGTCGGTCGCTGAAGATGGCGTACGAGAAGACGCTGGAGATGACGAAGACGAAGAGCGGTCTCCGCTATACGTCGCGGTCGATGAGCTGATGGCGGCACAGCGAGAGCGATTCCGAAGGATCGCGTCAGCCCAAGCACGAGACCCGTCGTGCAAAGAGATCATTAGGTTTCTCGATACCGGAGAAGTGGAATCGACTGCCGATGACACTTAGATCGCACTCGAAGAAACCGGCTCAAGAAAATGATTAGTTTGGCTGAAGCGTTCGTGCTGGACAAGAACCACGTGCTGTATTACCACCCACCAAGCGGGCGACGCAACGCACACCGAGAGCCTCGTCTAGTCGAACCAGAAACGATCAAGGACGACGTTCTGCACGCGTACCACGTGGGATTAGCAGCTGGCGCTCACCAAGGTGTGGGTCGTACGTTTGAGAAGCTCCGCGTCAAGTCCAACAAGAGGGGGATGTTCGCCGATGTCGAGAACTACGTCGCGTCGTGCGTTGATTGTTCGACTGGTAAAGGGAAGCCTAGGTTTCCAGGAACGTCTGAATGCAACATAACCGCGGACCGACCGTTTCAGGTGGTGACCATGGATTTTGCAACGCCGTTGCCTATAACACCAAGGAGGAACTCCGCACTGTTGCTGTCTACGTGTCTGTTCTCCGGCTTCATGATTCTGGTGCCCGTAACCGGCCCGACGACGGCAGCAACGGCGGACGCGTATCTCGAGTACGTCTTCAAGCGTTTCGGCGCGCAAGAGCTCCTGCGCCATGATCGAGACCCTGCGTTAATGAGCTCTCTGTTCCGCCGGTTCAACCGCATGATGAAGCAAAAGCAGCGGCCCACCATGTCCTACAGGCCCCAAGCGAACGGCAAGCAAGAGAGAAACGTGCAGGCTGTGATTCGTGCCATCAAGCTGTACATTGAAGATCCACAACAGCGCAACTGGGACCTGTACATGCCTCGGCTGGAGCTCGCGCTCATCACCAGCGTCAACCTACAGCTGAAGCAGTCTAGTTTTTACTTGGTGCACGGATGGTACCCGCGCACACTGCTCGACGCGTCGATCCCGCCGAAGGACGGCTCAAGGAAGGAGATGGATGCGTTCGCTTGGCGCCGCGATGTATGCAAAGCGCACGAGTACGCTATGTTCCACGCGGCCGAGATCCAGAAGAAGTTAGTCGAAGAACGTGCTAAGTCTCACAACCAGAAAATAGCGAATGCGGTCAGTGTCACCACGAAGACCGAGTATGCAGCCGGCGAGTGGGTGTGCTTGTACCACAGTCTGGTCGAGAAAGGGCTGGCTCGAAAACTCGCGTATCTGTGGCACGGGCCGTTCGAGGTCGAAGAGAAGGTCTCGGATGTCACATTCAGGCTGAAATTCCCCGCCCCTGGGTCCCGTGCGCATCACGTGGTCCACATTTCCCGTTTGAAGCCTTTCTTGTCGCGAGTCGAGCGCCCGACAGACCGCCTCGAGGACGCCGCGGTCATTGAAGTGCTGGATGAGAGTTTGCTGCCCGAAGACTCGTGGGAACCCGAAGGACGAGACGGCGAGTACGAGGTGGAGCGCATTCTCGATGATCGGCTGGTCCCGACTACTCGGAACGGTCGACAGCTCAACGAATATCTGATCAAGTGGGTCGGATATGAGGAGCCGACGTGGGAACCGGAAGACAACCTCTCGTGCATGGCGCTGCTGTACGAGTATGACGCGCGCCGCGCGCAAGAACGACGCGCGTTGGCCGCGCAGACGGCGGACGGCGAAGAGGAAAGTAGCGGTGATGAAGACGCAAGCGTGGCAGGCGGCAGTGATGAGGAAGAAGACGACGCGTAAGGAGGCGACCTCTACAACAGGCTGATGACCGGATACGATCAATGTCATCAGTCCAAGGGCGTGATGAAGAGGAAGGAAGGAAGCGTGGCCGCAACAGGCCGATGGCCTGAAGCGATCAAGGTCATCTACCCAAGGGCGGGGCGCGAGGAGAAAAACGGCGTCTCAAGAACACGACTGAGAGAAAGAAGCGAACCTACGACGGGTTCATGACTGGAAGCGATCAGTGTCATCAGTCCAGAAGCGGAGGTGAGAAGACGTTAGGGCAAACTCAAACCCTAGTGTGAGAAAGACCGAGGCGAGAAGCACAAGGAGGATGCACCGATTCCGATCAGTGTCAGGGATCGGTGACTATCAAGAAACCAAAAACAAGAACGACTGTGAGAAGTGTCGAGTCAGGGTGAGTCGCGCCATCCCAGAACGTCTTGAACGACGGTCAAAGGGCGCGCGCAAGTAAGACACGACGGCGGAGGAAGAGACGAAGCCGGCGCGAGCGGCGGAAGGCGCGAGAGCGATACGAATCGACCCGCGCCGCTGTTGCTAGCACGAGTTGCCAACAACCGTGAAAAACCAGCAAGCGAAGACAAAGACGAAGGCCCCGAGAGCGAGACTAAGAGGATCAGCGATCGGGAAGGCTGACGCCTGGGCCCTACTCAGCCCGCGAGAGAAGACGCGCCGCTGAACAACGTAGGAGCACGAACACAGAGAAGACGCGCCGCTGAACAACGTTGGAGCACGAACATGAGGATTCGGACCTCAGCAGATAATGAAGTCGTGGTGGTGACAGCACTCTCTCGCCCCGGTCGAATATGTGCATCCAACAACGGTCTGATACAATCATTAGTGTGAGACCGAAAGCGATCAGTGTCATAAACGGGACGAGAGAGCGCGCAAGAGGTTGAAGCCGCGCAAGGAGAACAGCAGCACCCTGGACAAGAGAGTTAGGTGGTGCGCTCAAGAATAATCAAGGCAAGACTGAGTCGGCTGGCGGGGTGCCGCGCTATGGTCCAAGGCGCGCACCCAGAAGAAGCACCGACTCTGCGGACAACCGGTGATAGGGCGATCAGGCGTGGACGCGCCGGCCCACAAGACGTGCGGTTGCCCTGCAAACCTCGGCTGCAGTGAGGAGGATGACACTCGAAATGTACATGACGAACGGCGAGCAAGAAAGCGTTCATTCCGATGCCAAGAACCGCTGAAAGAACACGGCGAAGCATCTGGGAGGTTATCACAGCACGAGTACCCGCAGCACTCGTTTATGTGACGGACGGCAAGCAAGAAAGCGTCCGTTCCAGTGTCAAGAACCGCTGAAAGAACACGGAGAAGCATCTGGGAGTCTGCGTGGCTCGAGGGTCCCACTCTATGAAGACAATCAAGAAATGCCGGCAGTGCGACGAGTGGCGAACAAGAAAGCATTTCGTCGCCGACACCAAGAACCGCTGAAAGAACATGGAGACGTGTCGTGAAGCTGCCAGACGACAAGTATACCAAGGAGATGCCAATCGCGACTACGGAAGACGAGGTGCAGAAGCAAGACTCGCTTTCTACCGCGAAATCCTCCCGTAGTGGCGAAGGGCACGAAGAGGACGAAGACCGAAGACTCGAAGGCAAGAGGCACCGACTGCCTCCGGTAAGCTTGATTCGACCAGTGTCATCAAGCCATGTAGAAGGTCGACGCCCCGGAAGTCAAGACGAGATGACAACCAGGAAGTCAAAGGATGAAGGAGCCAAGGACACAGGAACAGATTGAGCATGATCAGTGTCACTGATCATCGGATCCGATCAGTGTCACTAACGGCGGAATCCGATCGATGTCACTGAATCAGATGGTTCGGGACAAGCCCGGTCTGATTCTGGAAAGGGGGCATGTGCGGTTCCCTGGCAATCAACGGGCTCAAGCCAAAACAAGAAGACGAGATGTCGGCGCCGAGCGCGGGCGACGAAAGCGATGAAGAGAATGACGCCCCGAACGCTGGGGTGCCTGCAACGACCAAGCGCCGCCGCGCGGACGACCAGCGATGCACGTGGGCGCCTGGCCAGTGGGAAGCTTACATCGCGTTTCGAGACCAGGAGTTGGCGGCGAACGAGTCGCGGCCGCCAGACAAGAGGAAAAAAGCTAACCGCGATCGATCAAGAGTTCCGTGAGATCGAGCGCCAGAAAGGGTGGCACGAGCACACGAGCGCGGCGATCCGAGCACAGAAGCGCCGTGTGGGCAAAGCTGACCAGACCTCCAACGCTCGCCCCCTCAGTGACACTGATCGAGCGCGTGCTCGTGAGCTGTTTGAGCGGACGGGAAGCTGGAAGAAGGCGACGGCGAAGTTCAACAAAGAGACCGGCCGCAACTACAAGCCGAACTCCCTCCTTCAAGCAGCGAGCCGCACCAAGCCCGCTTCTGTCCAGGACGACAGTGCCCAAGATCAAGTGAAGACTGCCAAGAAGCGCGCCTGGACGAACGAGGAGATCGAAGCGCTCAAGCGATACACGAACGAGCCTGCTTGAAAGTACGCGCACGTGTACAACGAGTTCTCTTCCGCGATGGAGGCGCTGCAGCCCGACTACCAGAGACGAACGTGGAAGGGCTTCCTCACCCAGTTAAATCAAGTGCGCCGCGCTATCGTGGAAGAAGGCGACTCGCGCGTCGGTTTGGGAAGGGTGTGGACCAGCGACAAGAATCAAGAATTCATCCAGATGGCGTCGAAGGAGTACTCGAAGACCGCGCTAGTGAAGACCGCGGCGTCTCATTTCGGATGCACTCGAGCGTTCCTGATGCAGGTGTACGAGCGACTCAAGCCCCCACTGAGATGGCAAGTCGATGGTGGGGTGGGCGCCGATGGGGCGCCTGCCGCGGACACCAGCTCCGATCAGTGTCAGCGCACCGGAAACCAAGCAAGTGCTGACGATGAGGCGCCAACCGCCGGCAGCGACGCGACCCGCCGACCTGAGTTCCGTGAAGACGTTGACGAAGACATTGAGCCGGGAATGTGCACTCCAAGCGTGGACTCGGGCGTCGGCGATGACGACAGCGATGAGGGCGAGCCGGCAGACCAGGAAGCGTCGAAGGCAGCAGCCGCGATTATGAGCCTGTTGGTCGGGAGCAAGACAGGTGACACTGATCGCTTCGGCAATGTGTCTGCTCCTGTCCCACCGGCATCAGTGCTCGGTGACGCTGATCGCGACCAGCTTGAAGCAGTGATGGCTGCGATAGTTGACCGCATCGAGCAGTCTAGCATCAACGACACCTCCACGGTGGCGGCCGCCGACCTCCCGATACCAGATAAACCCAAGAGCCTCGAAGGCGACGAAGGTATGGATTCGGACGCCGCGAGAGAAGACGAAGAACAGAAGTATGACGAAGACTCGACGCAATGGCTCGCGCTATGCGAATTCAAGGCCCAGACACCGTGGATCTGTGAGCCGAGCACCCTGACACGGGACGGTGACACTGATCGGAACAACTCTGTCAGTGGGGTCTACGCACCGCATCGGTGGGCGTACGACCCGAACGACAGCAGTTCCTTCTTGCGGCAGACCGACCGCGAAGCGCGCGAAGATGATACGAGAGGAGAAGGCCACGAGGAAGATCGGGAAGGAGAGGCTGCGCCGCGCGCGCCTCGAGGAGACGCGCAGGTTGGCGAGCTCTGCGAGTACAACGTGAAGAGAGGTGTGTACGTCGCCCCGCTCGCTTGGAAGATCCTTCGCGCGGTCGAGCCCGGTCAGTTCGGGACGTTGGCTCAAGGAGAGACAGCCTGGGTGGTCGACGAGCTGCTGGACAAAGCGGTGCGGGATCCGCAGTCAAGAATGGACGACGGCCCGCTGTATGAACGCCTTCTCCAAGAATGGGCCCAGTCCCTCGAAGACGCCAACAACGACGACAACGACGTGTCCCTGTTGGACTTCAAGCGCCCCGTTCTTACGACGCGACGGATCAGCGAAATGGCCTTTTTGCTGACGGCCCTCAACTACGAAGAGCTGTTCGAGGTCGCGTTCTTGCGGCATCTCGGGGCCCGTGGACGAGACAGTTCAAGTTTCGGCCTCTGCAAGGATGACAGATGCTGTCTCTTGGTGGACTTCACCATAGCAGGTCTGAAATGGCCCACGTCGTGTCGTCACCGATGTTCTTCACCAAGCAGCGCGTGTACCTTCATGAGTTCCCGTCAGTGGCCGACTACCGGCTGGCCATGGCGCTGTCATGCGTTCTGCAAGGGATCAATCAAGTCAAGGCGAAGCGAGAGGAGATCGCTGAAGCACGCAAGCGGCCCCACTGGAAACCACACGGAGTCTGGGTTGATGTGATCAGTGTCATGGCGGCTCAAGACTTTCTCCAAGACTACTCCCGAGCCAAGATGCGACCGTACCCGAAGGTGATTATCGCGTGCGTGACAGTGATCGTTCCTGGACAAGGAGACTATGGTCGTTTCCGACGCGAGTTCCGAGACGTGACGAGACCAACGACGTTCGGTCAAGTCGAGATAGGCCGCAAGGACTACGACGCTGTGCTCTGTCGCTACGACTGCCAGGATTTCTGGTTGGTGGACGTCTCGCTGCCGGTAGCCCGGGCGTGCGATAAGGTCTACTGGGTCGCGGAAGAGACGCTGTCCACGCACTGTCGCCGGTTCGCCGCGGCGGAGTCATGCGGCTCCTTCCCGATTGTGAAGTGCCTCACATATCGGGATGCGATCAGTGTCAGACGCCCTCCCACTGCGCTCCACAGTATCAACCTCAGCGATCAGTATCAAGCGGCCAAGCGTAACCTGGATCCCGCGCAAATGAAGGCGCTGGACGCCGCGGTTAAACACGTCGGAGTCGTTCCGATTCATGGTCCATTCGGGTGCGGCAAGACACGTCTGATCGCGGCGATGCTCGCGGTGCTGGTGGACACGTTCCCACGTTTCCACATCTTCGTCACTTCTGAGACGAAAGCCGCGATCGACGAGAACCTGCGCCGTGTGGTCGACGACAGTATTATCCACCCCAGCATGATCCTGCGCCTGGGCGACATGCCGAATGGCGCGGACCCGCGGTACTGCTCGTTCCGCTTGTCAGAGAAGGTCGCGCGCCACGCGGGATCGCTGCGCAGCGCGGGAGTTCGAGGCATCGGGCCGCGGCTGAAGGAGTTCGAGAGACAAGCGCTAGAAAGTGCTAACGTGATCTTCGCCACGACCGCGATGTTGGGCCGAGCGGAATACCAGGATCTCCAAGCGCAAGTGGTCACCAATGACGAGGGCGCACAGACGGTGGAGGTCGCGCTGCTCCAAGCGTTGCGGGTCCAGACAGTGACACTGATCACAATCGGTGATCCGAACCAGCTGCTGGGAAGAATCGAGTTGCCGGAAGGTATGACTGAGCGTTTCGAGCCAGGTGACCGACGACACAAGCTGGCATGGAGCGTGCTGCACGCGCTCGCCAACAAGAGCAGCCAGTTCCTGGGCGTGACCCTGACGGCGCAGTACCGAGCACACCGACAGATCGGGACGTGGCTGAAGGGTTTCTACGACTTTGAGATGGAACAACGCGGTCCAAAGTCGGAAGACTACCTCGCGCGTGTTACAGTGGGCCTCCACGAAGATCCCAACGAGGTGGGCCCAGTCGCGACGCAGCGACCAGCGATGATGGGCACGCGGCGCGTCGCGCTGGTCTCCTGCACGAATGAAGGCCCCTCCCCGGCGAGAGCGAGCAGCGGCCGAAGCCGCGATCTAAACCAAGCCGAAGCGTGGAAGGCGGTGGAGCTATTGCTCCAGATCGCAGCGCCGTGCCGTGCCCGCAAGTCCGTGCTGTTCGTCATCCCGTATCGCGACCAGAGAGACCTGATCGGCGAACATCTCGAGCAGTGTCGGAAGCTGTGGAGCGACGAGGTCTCCGTCGAGGTCAGAACAATCGATTCGTGCCAAGGGCGCGAGGCGGATGTCGTGATCGTCTCCACGGTGCGCGTCGAAGGGCTCGGTTTCTAAGCTGACAACAAGTCGCGTATGCTGGTGGCGCTGAGCCGAGCGCGAGACTTCATCTTCGTGCTCGCGAACCGCCGTGTGTTCAAGGAAGACCAGTGGTGGGAGTGTATGTACGCCAGCGCGAACGACGCCGAAGTGGATGCGGTGGTAGCAGTGGATCCTACGACAAAAAATGAAGCCCAGCACAAGATCAAGAACCGGCGCGCGCTCCGTGAGTTGTGCTCACCGTCCGCAGTTCGCAAAGGGCGGATGTGGTGAAGTAGCGCGCGTTTTCGGGAGCTGCAACCAAGACACCGAGACGTGTGCGAGTCCGATCAGTGTCATCGGGCCAGAAGGGTCAAGATATCGAGAAGAGAGTGGGTCCGATCAGTGTCATCGGACCGAAGTTGTGTGGAAGGCCCAGCTGCCGGTGACTTCGAAGTCTCCAGGTCCGATCGGTGTCAGCAGCTCAAGACCAGAAGACCCAAGTTGTTGTTTCGGACCAAGTTGCAGGAT
>JAMFLM010000097.1:0-14766 GCA_027475705.1 Pythium catenulatum
GACGGGCTTCCCGTTCTTCGAGGACTTCCGGCTGATTCTGGAGGAGCAGAAGAAGAACGACGGCAGCGCGTGGTTCAAGGTCAACAACATCCAGATCTTCAAGAAGTAATCGCTCGCCTTCTTCAGCACGACAGGGTTCGACAAATCCGACGACGCGAACGCCAGCAGTCGACGGCAGTTTTGTGTGATGGTATGTGCCTAGCGCATCGCCTCGCGTGCCGCAGCGGCTCAATTGCCAAATAGAGTTGTTCGACTGTTGTCGGTTCTCCACCAGCGGTAGTGAAGCGCGTCGTCACAGTTCGCCGTGTAGATCGTCTAATGTTGAGTTGTGTTTCACGTTACTGGCCGCCGCCGGCGAAGTGTGTTGTTCTTCTTCGTGCAAACGTGTTCGTTCGCCGAGGCATACGTCTCGAAAAGACATCGTTTGCGTGTGACCAACGCACCTCAGAAAGGGGGTCATTGACCCCCAGTACAGTACGGTTAGCTCCTGATGAACCAACCCCGTGCATGCGTCGCCGGAGAGAACTTTCGTCTGGGTTGAGAATCGCGCTATCTTGAGTGTGACAACGACAACGGAGGGACGATGGCATCATCGCACGCCACGTATTTGTGTCATGCCCAGCAGAGCCCGCTGCCCTGGCGCGCGCCAGTCCACGGCATCTCGTGCCAGGCGTGGAGCAAAAAGCGCGCGGACCCGCCACTTGGCGAAGATGACGGATTGTCTTTGGCGCCACGGCACGTGGCGGTCACGCAGCGATGTGATTGGCTGGTTTCGCCAAGTCAAACAGACTGGGACGCCACCTTGAACATGGAAACAGCGGGAGAAGAGAGCATCACGCGCCCCCTGCGTGGGCGCGCATCTCTTTGTAGCCACTCCACAAACTGTACCAAGCATCCCCACGGGTCCGGAGAAAACCCATGTCAGGTCCATTCGAGTTTTTTCCCTGGAAGGATCGAAAGACCTCCCCCTACACGTGCTTCTTTTCCTGGGCCTCCCAACGAACAGTCGCGACCAAATCAAGGCCCTCGGAAGCACGCCCTCCCTGGTCACAACAAAAACGCCCGGCGCGACACACACACACACACTCCCCAGGGAAGACGACGAAGACCAGAAACCGAAGCCATCTCCATTCCGCCACGACCATGAGTTCGGCCGCGATGAACCAATACTTCTACGAGCAATTCCAGCGCGCGCGCAGCCGCTCGCCGAGCCGCCGCGAACGCGGGGGCAGCGTCGGCAGCGACCACGATGACTCGCTTGAGTTGAGCCCTCGTGAGCGAGCGCGCAAGTCTCCGGTGCTTGGCGCGGCCTCGCCGACGCGCACGCTGCTCGGCGTACTGAACCGCCTCCCGCACCGGAAACCGTCGTCGGAGCTCGGCAGCTCGCGCTCGTCGTCGTCGGAGTCGGCGTGAACCGGAGCCTGATCGCCGTCGGAAATGCGGCAGCTCGTTCGTCGTTGTCGGAGGCGGAAAAGGAGTGTGGTGGGCCCACTCGCGAGCCCAGTCTCGCCGGAACGACCGACTTCCTTGATTTTTTCGTGATAATTTAACGTTGTATAATCGCATTCGTTTTTTCGAACGGTTTTCCCCGGAAAGTGACTGCACCGAACCAGTGTCCACGGTTTGCCTACACCGTGCAAGCATCTCATGAGTTGAGTCTCCATCTCAGAGAAAGAATGACCATGTCGTAGATCGGACGAACGCCCTCGCCGCCTTCATCATGAGGCTAGGATTCCGGGCCTATGTTTCTTCCCTTTATTCCTACCAGAGGAATGGAGGGCATCTCTGAAGATTGAGCTCCACCGTGCCAGTCAGTGCGTAATGACTTGTTCCAGTCGTCAGACAGACTTCGTTTGGTGTGTTGTATCGAACAGGTTCGTGTACTGTTTGCATCTATCTATAAAATCGGATCAATCAGACCGTGGCTTGTGGACGTCATGGGCGGTCGTTGGGGCTAGAGTCGGGTGAAGCTGGATCACCAGCAGGCGCTGGCGAAGCTGACCGCTCGCGACGATGTTCCCTTCGCGCGATGCGGCGGCGCTCCGCGGCGCTGGCGATGCCTGCCTTGCTGTCAATGAACTCTGCGGTGACGTTCTCTGGGCACAGTACGTTCACCAGCGTCTCCTTCTTGTGGAGGCCCTTGAAAAGACTGCGCCGTTGTGGGGTAATTCCGTCGAATGTCGGCGGCGAGGTCGTGCATGTCGGCGCGTTGGTCACCATGGTGGACGACGAAGGCTTCAGTGAAGGCGACGGAGGTGGCGTTGTCGTGAGCGGAGTGTGGATGGAAGCGGACTGCGCTGGTCACTGGGAAGTTGCAGAATGCACATGAGCTGGAGGCTGGTTTTGCGTGTCCACTGGACACGCATTGGACACTGTCCAGTCGAGCGCGAAGCCACCGACCGGATCGAACGCGATCACGTCGCATGTTGCATCCGCGAGCCAAGTCGAACCAGCATTCTGAAAGTTTTGGCCAGAATGCTTGTCTCACCATCTGGCTTCCTGCGGCGTGTTTTGAAGAAAGATGTCAAGGTTTTTCAACAGTCGGTATTTTTGTTGGCCATTCGCACCCCATTTTGCAAACGGGTAGCATTCATTCTGAATTACCAGTGGTCCAGACGTTCATTCCAGCGCGAGGGGACGCGGAGAAGCTCGGACGGAACATGCTTTTGACCGAAAAGGCTGGGTCGTGTTGAACCGTGGTTTTCGATCCCCGAGAACAGCATCGCTGCAATCCCGGGGATCAGTCGATGAGATTCACCCACGCATACCTGGGTCGCATGACGCCGCTTTTGGCTTCACAACATCAAGTCTGAGGCTTCATCGACGGTGCTGGAAACACTCGACCGCTCACAAAACAAATTCAAGCGACCAAGGCGCTCTCTTCGGTTGTGGTCCATTTTGGCTCCAGGGGTGAGCCGAGCCGTGGGATATGATTCGATTCTACGTGAGCAAGCCAAATATGGCGAAGCAGCCCACGATGAATCCAGCGAAACAAATGCGGGCAACGGTGGGATCGATTTAAAGTTACAGCTCTGATCCTGACGCAACTTGGTTGAACGTGAACGGCTCACCCTTGGACGCACATGCCTTCGTGTACAGATGTGGAGGCTTCGCCCTCGTGAGGTGATGGATAAATAAGATAGAAGTGCTTCGTTGCTCTCGTGGCGACGGCATCGTGACCTGCGTGGACCGAGGGGCCGCTCATGCCGTCTCGACGGGACTTAACGCCTTCTGTCGGCGCTCGCGCGAGATACGGCGCTTGATAATCTCTTCAGTGGTCGCCACTTCGATCTGGCTGATGTCGGTGGCGCGCGGTTCGATGATCTCCACTTGGAGCTGCGCGCGATGCTTCCGCTTGGTTGCGATCTTCTTGAAAAAGCGGCGGACGGGACCGAGCATTCTCTGGATAGGGCTGGCTGATGGAGTCTTTGTCGTGGCAAAATGGAGAATGAGGGCCATCCAGCATACCGCTGCGGCAAGCCGGGAACGAGGGAAGCGATGGCGCGATGGTGCAGTGGGTGTGTCGCACATGCCTGCGCGCCTTGCCGTTCCGTGTTGGCAGTCGTCGAGTTGCGTGGAGTGCACCCTCATTTCTAAAACACGGTGTTTTCGACAGGTCTTGCACCGTGCTTACTTGATCATCCATGAAAGATTGCATCGTATTTTGACAATGTGTACTGCACAGCCAGTGGCGGCCATACGATGTCACACGGGACAATAGGGACCTGTGCTCGAGTAATGGGTTGGCGATGGGTTCATCGCGCTCCAGACGGAACGGAAAGACGCCAAGTCGACGCAGAGATTCGCATCAAGACCGCGACCATGCCATGTTAGTCCAGACCTCGGCAGGCGTCACGTGCAGTACATTGACGACTCCCTAGGTGGGTCCCGAATCTTCCTTTTACGTCGGGATGGACGGGCCGAACCAGAGTTTCCGCAGCCAATCGTCGATCTGGGGCACGCCGATGATGCGCTTCATCTCTTCACGCTTCTCCTTCGTGATGACGAAGCAGCTCGAGTCCGTGACGATCTCCCAGTCGCCGTCCGGGTGGTGCCCGTGGCCGTTGCGCAGCGGCGCCGAGGTCACGTCGCTCACGAGGCACCAGTTGGCGTCGATCTCTTCCTTGGTGGAGGCCACGCAGCACGACTTGGCGCACGTGGGCAGCGCTGTCACGCTACCCGTGGCCGCCTGGAAGGCGTAGTACTCATCCCATTTCTCGGACGAAAAGTCGAAGCACTCGGCGAACGCCTTGAGCTTGCCGTACGCGCTCCAGGGCACGGAGACCCGACCCGACATGCACATGCTCGCAATCTCGCCGGCAGTCGCCTCGCCCGAGTACATGAACAAGAAGTCGGCCAAGGTGACGTGGATCGGCGCGACTTCGGACGCGAATGGATCCGACGGATGGAGCGCCGACGTCGAAACCTCGACACCTGATTGCGGCGCTATCGGTCAACGCTCTGGTCTAAAACGGCCATGATCGCCTAGTGATCGAACTCATAGCACGTACCTCGACGCATATCGACAGTGCGGATGCAGGCGATGTCATCCTTGTGCCCGGACGCCGCACGGAAGTAGAACGTGACCTGCGCGCGCCGCCGTCGAGGCCTTTGTCAGATTCGATTCGGCGACGCCATCTATGGTGATTGTGATCGCACTCACCACGCCGCGGAACTGCGCATCCGGCAGCCTAGAGAACTGCAGGAAGCTCATGACTTCATCGAGCTTAGCGAGCAGCGCGTCGCAGACGCCAGCGGAGTAGGAAGACTCGGCCATGGTTTACGGCCTGCTTCCCATGGACGCTGCTATTTGCTGTGTGGAGTCGTGCATCAGAGTAAGGAAACCGTGCGACTGGGACAAAACGCGACTACACGATTGGTCAAAAATAGCGAGATGGGGATTTGCCGTCTTTCGTAATCACGATTTTTGGAATTCCTCAAGGTCTGACCCAGCGCTCCAACGAATTAGAGCAATTCAGTCCAAATTAGCTCTAAAATGCTGTGGATTAGCCCACATCGACGCCAAAAGACGGAAATGACCAACGTTTTGTAATCTCAGTTTTCAGCTCTCCTTTTATCCTTGCGAGCATCAAACCGCCGGACGAAATGGCGCCAACGTCGTCGACGCCAACGCCAACGCCCAACAAACGCGACCGAGCGGGGGCCGCGGCGCCGTCGCCGGGAACGGCAACCTCCTTCATGCAAGGAAACGCGCGGCAGAAACCGCCGCGCTCGCCGGCGCCGCACCGCGCGGCTGGTTCTGTTGCCACCGTTGCCGCCAGGTCGCCCGCGACGACAGCCATGGAACGGCTCGTCGACGAGGTGTCGGCCTCGCCGCTCGCGGGCGCCGGCGACCGCCAGGAAGCCTTCCAGTCGGCCCGCAAAAAATTCGCCATGTACGGCAAGCAGAACGCGCACGTGAGTCACTACTCGCCCGACCAGCAGCAGGCGCAGCTCGCGCGCAGCCGGCAGCGCGCGCTCAAGCGGCAGGGCACGGGACGCAGCGCCGGCGCCGGCAACGCGCCGTCCCCGCTCGCGCGGCGGACCGTGGACTGGGACGACGCGGACAGCACGTCAAGTAACGGCAACGCCGTGGCGGCGCTGCAGAACACCGTGCTGCTCCAAGAGAACGGCGAGCTCGCGGCGCAGCTGGACGACATCGAGTACCACTTGGACGGCGTGCTCGACGGTCCGAGCGGCGGCGGTGTCTATCCCATCGTCGGGGCCGGCGAGCGAGGGTACGCGATAGCCGCGAGCCTCGTCGCGCTCACGAAGCTGCTGCAGCTCGAGCAAGTGCAGACCGTGATGAAGCTGGTCGCGACGCGCAGCCAGCAGATCAAGGCGCGGCTGCGCGACGTGCTGCGTCGGCTCGCGTCGTTCCGCCACGGCGTGCTCAGGCTTTCGGGCGCCGTGATGGCGTTTTGTCTGACGGTGCACGCCGAGGCCGACGAGTTCTTCACGGAGGACGTGATCGACGCGATCGTCGCGGCGCTCGCGGCCGAAGCCGACGAGCTCATGCATCACGCACGGCCGGCAGCGTCAGCGCGCAGCGGGGAGGCAGTGCAAAATGCGAGTCGGCGCGAAGAGGCTAGTACGGAGACCAAGACGCCGCTGAAGAAGTCGTTTCTGAAGCGCAAGAAACCCAGTGCCGCCGCCGTGCTGAGACGCGTCGTCGATTCGGCAGACGACGCATCGTTCTCGCTGGAGCGTGATGATGATGACGTCGGCGGCGTCGTCGTCGTGGACGACAAACTGCAACGACTGCGAGCCCACGCCCAGCGAGACGAGCACGTGCTCGCGGAGCTTCGCGCGCTGCTCAGCGACCACGACGCGTTCATTGTTGATAATGAGGTCCAGCTCTCGGCGGCGGACTTGCTGTCGATGGTGCTGCACAACATCCTCCAGGTGGGCGGTGCGTCCGCGGGCGAGGCGAGCGAGTCTTCGTTCAGCGCCCGAGCAAGCCGTCGTCCCGCGCGGCGTCTGTATCAGCGTCGCGATGTTGCCGGCACGACGTTTGAGACGATCCTGGCGCGCAAGCAGCAACTGATTCGCAATGGCGGGCTCGCGCTGCTGATGAAGGTGCTAGCGCACCGATTTGGGACCCTCCAGGCCCAGCTCGAGACTGGTCTGCTCCACGCATCCGTGAGTCTCAAGCTTGCCTCCGCGTTCCAGCGTGTGCGAACGACGCTGCGTGTTCTGGATCAAGCGTCTTTTCTCGCCACGGACGTGCAGCTCGCGATGTCGAAGGACGAGATGATCTTCCGCGTGACGCTGAAGCTGATCGAGGTGCTGAGTGACCTGGCGTGGAGCTTCAAGTCGCGAAGACGGTGGCAAAGCGATCCGAGTTTCATGCAGCTCGCGGTCGACGTGTTGATGGCGGCCATGCGGGTGCTGATCAACCTCTCGCACCAAAACGAAGACGCCAACACGCACATCGCCCGGCTGAAGGGCACGCACGTTTTGTTCTTGGCGTTCTGCAAGCTGTGGGGCACCGTCGAGTTGGAACAAGCAGGCGTCAGCGATTCAAAGGCATCACGGTCGAGCTCCTCGGTGGTGGCGGAGGACAAGGTTGTGTACGACGCGCTTCTGCTGATCCTCAGTGCGATCACAAACTGTATCGAGTACTCGGCCGAGAATCGCGCGCAACTGTCCGCGTTGGATCTGTCGACAACCGCGCTCGACGGTCTCGAAGCCTTCCGTTCGGCCTCGGCGTGCAGCCTGCTCGTGTCGTTTTTCGTGGGCAAAGTGCAGTCGTACATCCATCTCTTCGAGATGAGCGACAGCCAGCGAGAAATGGAGGGCGAGGCATGGGTGCCCGAGGATGTCGTGCTCGGTGGATGTGCGTCGCTTCTGCTTGGCTGTATGATGAAGGATTCGTCGTACAACGGCGCGATCATCCTCGGGGCACTTCCGGACGCCTCTCCACGGCTACTGCTGCGAGCGCTCGGCGCGTTCGTCGCTCTCCACTCGCAAATCGGAGCGCTCACCCCCGAGGTCGGCAAGTCAGTTTTGGAGGTCGAGAAACTGCTCAAGTCGTACATGATGGACCCAAGCGGGGAGAGGTCTACGAGTGACGTGCGATCGATGGCCGTCGTCCAGGCGGCGCATCCGAGGCGCGAGCAGAAAAGTGGAGCTACTGCCAGCCTCGAGGCAAAGATAACCATCACGACGACAGGCGGCCTCTCACGCGTCGCACACAAGGGCGATATGGAAGAAGCAAAGGGCGGAGAAAACGAAGACGACTTGGAGGGATCTCAATACTCGCGCGAAAGTCAGCAGTCCGTGAAGAGTCCGCCGGCCTCTGCGTTCCGACTTCAGCGGTTCAGCCGCGTTTGCTCCAGCGTCGATGATTCCGACGACGAGCTCAGCGACCGCGATCCTTCTCCTGTCAAAAAGAGACGAGTACCACCAGCATCAACCACGCCGAGCCAGTCTCCTGCGAGACTGAAGAAGACCGCCACCCACGCCACGCTCACGTTCACACCCGTTCGACGGACACCCGATTCTTCTACGCCGAATGCTCGCAGTGAAGAAGAAGATGATGGACAAGGTGCAAAGCTGTCGATCCAACGTAGGCTCAAGCGGACACGGCAACTCGTGAGCGATTTGGAAGCAGAGTTCATGAAGATCGGCAGCCGCGTCAGCAGCGAGATGCATTCTGCAGGGTTGATGATGACGTCAACCGAAGATGCTGGCGACGATGCGCCGGCCGTGGACGTCTCGCTTGAACTCCGCGCGAGTGAAGACGCCAAGTCGAAGCGCACCACTCCAGAAAAGAAATTACGGAAGGAACCGAAAGCGCTCGCTACTACCAAGACGCCGATCGTGAAAGGAAAACAGAAAAAGCCAAACGCACAAACGCCGACAACGTCGACGAAGAAGCAAGCGCATACTCCCGTCACCACACACAAGCGCAAAGTGAAGGCGACGCCCGGAAAACGGAAAACCCTTCGTGCAGCGACAGTAGAAGACGTCGATTCAATCTTCGATTTCACGGGGTGAGCAACAGATTGCCGCGCGCGTTCCGCGCGCCATGGCGCATGATCATTGCTCGAGCCTCTGGATAGACTGCAGCGTTCGGCTCCTGTACACGGACTTCCACAACTTGAAGACAGCCCATTCGTCAGCTGTGGTGGAGTCTCTCTTGTCGACCGTGGACGCGCCGCCAAGATTTGCGAGATGCTCAACGACGCGCACGAACCCGGACCGCGGGATCACCTGCTGCAGGATACGCTCGGCGACCAAGCGGTCTCCGTTCGCTTCCAGCAGCGCCAGAAACTCCGACTGCTTCGCCTGCTGGCTGCGACGGAATCCGAGCTCGTCTTGATCTTCGCTCGGTGCAGGAAGCCGTCCAAAGTCGGTTGTCTGCCTCGTTTGCTCAATGCCCGGCACCAAAATCTGTAGTCGAAGCTCTCTGCGACGTGCTTCAAGGTGCTGCTGGTCGCGTTTCTGCTTCGCCTTGGCGGCGGCGGAGATGGCCTTGCTTGAAGCCTGCAGTGTGTTTCCTCGGCCGACTGCCTGTTTCGCGGATCGTTGGCGTGATTTGGGTCGCGCGGCGTCCACAAGCTGCGAAACGACGAGAGCGATGGCGTTGTTGGCGACGGCCGTGGCGTGGGTTTTGATCGCGTGAAGCTCCATGTCGATCTGCTTTTGCGTCTTCGGCTTGGGCGGAATCTTGTGGACGCCGTAGAACTGCGACGGGCTCTTGCAGATGGCCTTCGGGTCGCGCACGCACCACGTCGACTTGGCTCGCGCCGCCGCCTTGAACTCCTCGATCTTGGCCTCGAACTCGAGCAAGTCGATGTGCTTCCTGTAGATCTCCTCCAGCTTGGCGCGCGCCATCGCGAACGAAATGGTCCGCTCGCGCAAGCGATACTTAACGTAACTGGCGACGCTCTCCATCTCCTTCTCGTTCGAGCAGCACGCCAGCAGCGTCGTCAGGGAACGAAGGAAAGGCCGCTTCTCGAAGAACTGCTCGGTCGTCTTGAGCCCGATCAGCACGTCCGCCTTGGCGACAAGCCGGTGCTCGTCAAACCCACGCGGCTCGGCCTCGTCGAGATGCTCGTCGTCGCGCTCGTGTTGGTTACTGCGGACCTCGCCGTCGTTGTCGTCATCGTTGTTGTTGTTGTGCACCGCGGCAGACTCGCCGTGACGACGCTGTCGCAGTGACTTGGCCCGAGCCTCTTCATCGTAGCGTTTGCAAATGCTTACAAACACGCTTCGGACAAGTGCGGTATCCCATTCCAGAGCCTGCGCGGGCGTCCGCCAATCGACTTGGTCGTGGATCACCATGATCACAAGCAAGACACGAAGACTCGCTGTGCATTGGTGCGTCGAGTTCGAAAGGTCGTGACGGCAAGTAGAGGAAAGGCAGGAAGGAGCGCGTCGGTTCGAGCATCATCACATAGAGCGGATCAATAAGAAAGCGACAGAGTGGACCACGGCACGCTGGACAAGATGATGGAATCACTGGGCTCCATGGAGATCCTGCTGCTGGACACGCTCGAGAAGGAAGGTGAAGACAACAAGCTCTTCCACGCTGTCGAAAGCGACGGGGCCGTCGCTGCCTTTCGCTGGAGCGATTTGCGTGGCGTGTTCGCGGCGGCCATGGGCACGATGAAAAGCGTCGTCGGCGAGCCGCTCCAGACCGCGTGCTTTCTTCGAGTGGACGGCGACGCCAGCAAGAAGAATACTGCGGTCGGCTTCGTGGACCTCAACGAAGTGCTCTTTGTCATGGTGTTCGTGGAGTGTGGGCTCCCCGAGAAGATCCTTCAGGTGAGTCGCACTCAACTCAGCGCCAAGCCCGCATTTCGTTCGCCCGATGTGACGAGCTGACCTTCTCGTTGCGTGTCACAGTACTTCACGCGCTCAAGTTGCGAGCTGCTCGTCAGTCTGCTCGGGTATCCGAACCGCAAGCTGGACGGGTGGCGGGCGGGTAGGGACGGGATCGACGTGCAACTGGCGCGGATCTGCCAAGGCATTTTCGCCTGCATTCGGCGCGGTATGTCGTGTGTGTTTTTGACGATGTTAGATAACGCATGGGCCGCCGACTGACGCTTCGTTACACAATTCATGGCGCACAGACTTGAGCTGGGAGACGCATCTCCACTTCGCCTTCGATGGTTACGTGCCGGCAGTGACGTACCCGCTTGAGACCATGGTAAGTGTGGGCTTCGTTCAGAGCCTTCTGGGTCGCAGATAGACTGACCATGATAACGTGCTCTTCGATGGCAACGTCCAGGCACGGCTCTCGGCGTTTCAAGTCATCGAACCGGTGTCCGACACGGTAACGTGCAAGTCGCAGATTATGCCATGTTGGATGTTTTAGGCTGACACACGCTCGCATCGCAGTACGAGATCCTGGGCTTTTCGCTGTTTTATCGCAAGATGCTCGTCGTCGCCAAGACGACGCCGCCGATCCTCAAAGTGCTCAACCAGTGGATGCTGTCGGACGACTTTGACACGGAGGCCGAGTCCGGTACGTCAGCGTTCCCGGTTTGCCAAGCCTGTTTCGATGTAACATGGTTAATAGGTGGTCTGCGAACTCATTTGCCCAGGCGACGGCGCCTCGCTCTTGCTCTTCACCTGGTTTGACGCGCATTACGCCTTGTACGGCGCCTTCCCGGCGATTCACTCGCTCGTCAAGATCCGCCACGGCGAGGTGAGTCCCTGCTGTCGCTCGATTTTGGTCCGAGTGATCGTTGAGATCCTCACAGCTTATTTGCATCATTTGCCTCAGGTGATTTGCTTTTATCTGCTTCGACATCGCGATTTACCAGCGTTTGAAGCATACAAACGGGACCCTGGCACGCTGATCTCGACCGAGGACTTGGCGGAGCTGCTCGCGTTCGCCGACGCGCGCGTGCAGCGCCACTACGACAATGCTCTCCTCCGTTCACGCAAAAACTTAGAGGCGAGTCAGCCAGCTTGGTACTGCTGCGTCGTGCTGGATAAGCTGCGCCACACCTTGCACGGCTTCCGGCCGTCGGAGCTGTTGGCGTCGATACCACCGCCGTCTTCGTGGAGCGCGATGCTCGAACTGCTTGCGACTCGGCCAAGCGTCGCATTCCAGCGCAAGCGCGTGTTCCCGCCCACCAGCCAGATGGATTCCACGGATTCGACCTCGCAAAACCGTCGCCGAGCGCGGTGGATTCCACGCGTCGAGTTGGACTTTGCCAAGGAACACGAAGTCTTGCTGCGGCCCGTTCGTCCTGAGGACGACGCCGGCGCAGATATCTCGTCCGAAGAGGCTCAGATCTTCCCACCGGCTGCGCATCAACTGGAGAATCAAGCTGTCGAGGCCTTGCACAAGTTCCCGGGCGGCGAGCTCCAGCAAGAAGCCGAGCGCGTGTGTCTTGACGACGATGGCCGACTCGTCTGGGTGGTCGCAAACTACTACGAGACGTTTGAGCTGTTCGGCGTCTGCGACGCGGCGGTCCCGATCGACCGGCTCGAGTGCGAGATGGACGCGCTGCTCCAGCTGGACTGACTGATGGAAGGTGTGCGTGCGTGCGGATCACATGGACTGCGGTCGACGCTGCGCGAGAAACTCGGGGAGCTCAAAGCAGTTGATGAAGAACAACATCGTGTGCAGCACGGCCAGCGCGAATACGAGCAGCGCGAGGTGTGTGAAGCCGAGCGGGAACGCGCCGAGGTAGACGTGGAACAGCGCGAACCAGCAGAAGAAGAGGCGCGGAAAGAAGCGTCGCGAGAGGACCGAGCGGGCGCTGCGAAATGCACAGAGGAAAGCGATCAGCGAAAATCAAAGAGCCCCCTGCGTCGCAGGAATGCACATGCCGCACCAGATGATGGCGAACGTCTCGCCCACGGCGACAGTGGCCAGCACGCCGAATGCGAGGACATAGTCCTGCTTGTACAGCTCCAGAAAGAAGAAGACCATGCCAAGCTGCCGTGCACATGTGAGCTAAGTGCCGTCCTCGCCTGTTTCCGTTCCGAGGGGCCACGTACGACAATGGGGAAGATCGCGAGCGAGTACGCGCAGTGCACGCCGAGCGCGTGCGTGTACTGCGTCTGGTTCTCGAATCCTGCGCGACGCTGCATGAGATCTGGGCACAAGAGGCATCACCATCAAGTCAGTTAGGTGTTGGCGCGCATGTTCTCTCCACCAGTCCGTCGTACCACTGAAGAAGATGGACCGCGCGAACAGCTCGTGGACGAGGAACCCGACCAGCGTCACGCTCGTGAAGAAGAGCGAGACGCACAGGTAGAGCGTCTGCACCTTGACGACCGCGTACGAGAGCCACTGGGAGATTTAGCACAAGAGACGAAGACCACACCGTCAACAATGCCTCGCAAATCGACTTAACAGAGGAGAGGCTGGCCTATCGCTGGGGACTAGTACTACCGTTCCGGTCTCGCGGAGCGGCGTGAAGGCCCCCGGGCCCAGGTCGATGGTGCGTCGCGAGGCCTCGTTCAAGAGCACGCCGCCGTGGCCGCGCCAGCGCGCGACGTGGTTGGCCACGATCGTGTCGTACCCGAGCGCCGCGTCCAGCAGCCACGCCCACAGCGGCGAGCTCTGGCCGAGCCAGCGCAGGTCGAAGCAGCCGCTGGCACGTGGCACGGCGATCAGCGCGGGCTCGGTTGGTGCCGTGTGCGCGCGTGGCAAGAGGCTCGACATGATGTGCTGCCGCAGTGCCAGGAGCTCGGGCTGCGACGCGAACACGAAGGACGCCAGCGGCGACGCGGCGGCGGCGGCGTCCGACTTCGACGGCTCGTGCGCGACGATCTGGACGCGCACGAGGTGCTGCTCCCTCGCGGCCGCTGGCAGAAAGGGCAGCAAGCACGACGCGCGACTTTGTTCGCTGACGAAGCTCAAGTGAAGCAGCGCGAGCAGCGCGACGGCGTGCAGCAGAAGGACGAAGCTCGCCGTGTCCACGAGCTGGCGCGTCTGGACGAAAGCGAACGCGGCGTGTGCACTCAGTGTCCGCGATATCCAGATTTCCTTAATCCAGTACGAGGGGTTATACAGTACCGTGGGCGAGGTGGCGAGGTGGACGCGTCGCAGGACGCGCGCGTGGAGCGCGCAGTGCACGCGCGCGACGCGGTCCTCCAGCGAGGTCATGGGGTGGAAGGAAGTTGTTGCGGCGAGCAAAAATGCGCGATTGCCGATGCGTTTTTGTAATTTGATCATTCTTGATTGGTAGTAAATGGCATTTGAGGAAGATGAGCGGCTATCTTGAAGTTGACGTTTGCTCAGTACGTACTGTTCCTCCCCCGTTGATAGATCGGAATCATAGTTCCTGTACTATTGAATAGTGACGCAAACGCAACCGAGAAGTACAGAAGGGCGTCGGCAAATTACGATGTTGGTGACACTAGCATGAAGTTGGGGAACATTTCAGTTCTCCTGTCTCGTTGCCGTGACGCCGAGAACGCTTTTCTGTTCCTGCGTCAGCTCGAGGAGGCCATGGAGACTGCAGCTCCCCGACCGCAACACGATCCGTTCCGCCGCGCGAACCCAGCACGCGGAGAACGGTTCCAGGGGAACAATCCTAATCCTCCGCAAGTCGAGCGCCTCGTGTCGTTTGTGAGCGGCGGGCGCTACGTGTTCTTCTCGGTCGCCGCGACGGTCGTCGCTTTGGCGGCCACCTACCAGAGCGTTCTTCAACAGAACGCACTCGCCGCCGAGCCCGTTGCGGCTCTCGCCGAGTCTCTAACCGACGAGAAGACCGTCGCAGAACACTCTGTGAGCGAGAACGGTTCCGCGGATGGCGCGATCTGGACAAGATTCCTCAAGGAACTCACGGGTTCGCGCCTCAGTTCCACGGTACGGGGTCTATCCATGCCACGCCTCTGCCGTGCCTCTATCGAGCCTGCGTACACGACGACCGGAGACTAACCGACGGTCTCTCCTTGCGTTGTGTTCCTCTCGCGTCCAGATCGTGCTGCACTTTTACTTCGTCGTGCTCTACCATGTCTTCCTGGGTGTCACGCGCGCTTGCTTTGGCGCGATCCGGCGTCCAGAGATCCAGGTCTGTGGTTTAGTCGCTCGCATTTTGGATCCGCTCGCCGCGAGTGGCGAAAACAAGATCTGGTCTAAACCGGCGACGTCTTCTCTCTGTCTCCACAGCAAACCAAGGAGACGATCCTCCACTTTTTGCTCATGCGCAGCCTCCTGCTCGCGAGCACGATCGGCGCCGCGCAGGCCAAGCCGCCCGTCGAGCTGCTGCTGATCTGGCTCTCGGTCGTCGCGTTCCTGCGGGGTATCGTCTCGATCTGCAACGCCCGCTTCGACTATGTGAGTGC